>CAJUYG010001353.1:27662-75798 GCA_910591675.1 Galerucella calmariensis
TATATTAATTACACTATAAGTAGTGACATTAAAATCGATAAATACGGATTACTTGGACCAGAAAATGTATTTTTGAAGTTATATCTATTTGCTAATTTTTGTCTTTACCCAGATTTATTGATTTTTTTAATAAATTTATTTATTTTTGTTGTTTGTTAATTCTTAGATTTTATCATTTCACAATTCGATACTGTCTTCGCATTTCTCAAGGTACATTGAATTGAAAATTAAACTACCATATCTTGATCATTTGGATTGGAAATTAATTGATAAATATGATGGCTGGAAAATTATTTTGTAATTATTATTAAAATTTATTTTCTATTGTAACAGTTTTTTTTTATCCTGTGCAGAAAGAATGAATTCCGTTTCATTAGTTTTAATGAAGAATTGCAATATCTGTAATGGAAGAAACAAGTTTCAAATAACTATACTAGGTAGGAAACATTGGAAGAAAGGCTAAGGCATGTATGTATGTGTGTATTTTGAAGTGACATTCACTGAGACCTAAAAGATCTATTGTGTCCCCTTACTTCTACTCAGTTTCTGAGACTTCTGAGGAGTGTCTCAGAAAATAGTAGCTCCTTTAGTCCTATTTCCCGGAGGAATTTTAGGATGTCTGCAGGCTTCAACTTAGGTAAATGTTCCTCTTCTATCCAGTAATCTCCCAGGCGCTGTGCTCTAGCATTCTGAAGTTCTGTGCAGTTGAAAAATTCGTGGATGGAGGTTTCTTCTTCCATGCCACAAAATCTACATTCTTCTTCCTCCACTATTTTGAGCTTTTTCAGGTGCCCATTCAGGCGACAATGTCCCGTTAGGATTCCTGTTAAAACTCCTAGCGCGCAGTTTTACTTTGCCTTATGCATTCAGGTTGTAGTCACCCAGAAGGGTCTTTGATTGTAAAAGCTCTACTAGATCTTTCCAATGGTCAGACTTTTTTTTTCGGCCTTATCTATTGCTTCCAATATCACATTGGAACTGATTCCGCAAATCCTCTTCCTCTTTGCTAATTCAACTGCTATTTCATTTCTTTCTATTCCAGTGTGGCCTGGAATCCACAGTAAGGTGACTATATTGCTCTTGCCCAGTTCATTTAGGTTGCCTAGGCATTCCCACACAATTTTGAAAGTTATTACACAAGAGCTCAGAGCTTTAATGGCTGAGGCAACTTGGTATATCAACGGCGATAAAAGGAAAGGACGTCACAACATTCTACTCTTCTGAATTTTCTTTCAATTTATCGGGTAGGTACACAAATTTGTTTTTGTGAATTCGACTCATTTCTTAAAAGTCCCTACCTAAAAACTCCTATTCAAAATGTCAACCCACTGTCTAGGAGAAGTACAGCCTGAATTTGATTGCAGCGCCACCTACCGGGACAAATTGTGAATTTAAACCACCCAGTTACTTTTTCAAACACTAAAGATTTAATGTTTAGGAGTTCAGTATGTACCCGATTGCGGCGCCACCTACCGGGATCAATAAATTGTGAATCTAAACCATTATCAAATCAACTTGAACTTAAACTTTCTGTTCTATACCCAAATTGTGCAGCACTAAATAGTTGATATCTCTCAATAGTAGTTTGTACAACTAGTGCGCAAAGCGTCACTTTTCCCACGAGCGCAGAAATCAAGCGAGTGGGAAAAGTGATTTGCGTACAAGTGGTACACAATATTTTTTCTACAACCACATTTATTAATGAAAGAAATACAGTAATTTATATAGTTATTTTATTTAAACTGAACAGAAAGAACTTAAATATGAAAATAAATAGAAAAATCAGTTGAATGTATAATTAATTGTAAAATTTCAACAAATTTTCGGTTGCAGTTCGAGCCTTTTCGATAATATTTGGAGGAGTGTTTACAATGTCCGAATTAGACTACTCAAAAGATAAATTATTTTGATCTTGCTTGTTAATTCCTAAAATAATGCTTAATAGATTAATGTTTTTATAATTAATACATTAAAATGAATAGTTTACTTACTTTTGGTTTAAATTTAAAGATTGTAACTATACATATACACTTTCGATGCGGAAAAATGCCATAGTGTGTACTTTTCGCATTACTTTTCCAACGGTTATCAAAAGAATTAAGAAAAGGCCTGCTTTGCGTATAAAAATTTGTGTAGAAAAGCGTGTTTTGCATAGTGGTTGTAGAAAAAGTAGTTTATCAGTATCAGTTTATAGGCTTATTCAAGTATGAAGGTATTATTGATATAGGTCTATAATGGAGTACACGCATATTTCATATTTTGCTTGGAAATTGATTTATTCGAGGATTTATTATAGTAATTATTATATCAAAAATTACTAATAATAGAAAATAAACCAGTTTACATTGGAAATTACTTCCAAATAGTAAAATAAAATTCAAATTTCAATGCACTTTCCGACCACAACCCGAGGATTTCCGAACGCTACCGATGATACGTGTGATGTAATATCTCTTGTGTTTACTTATGTCAATATGGCCGGTATTGCATTAGGTTATGTGTATTTGTGTATTTCAATCAACTTTTAATTGCTTCATCGACGTAAAAATATCATTTATATGTTTATTTGAGACCATTACGTGTTTGTGTGTGCTTTTTTTTATTTCTAAAAGTCAACGTAAAGTGGTTATAAATATTCGATATTTCCGAGGATATTTTAAAACTTTTGGAAGAATATATTTTATTTACTAGTTCAGTGTTCAGTGACGATTCTTTCATATTTTGTGAGTAAAGATATGGCTAGCGAAGGTTTTGTAAAAGCACAAACTGATAACTTGCCAAAGTAGACTCATTTATGCTGCTTGAATTTATAGTCCAACAGCTGCTTTAATGCAAAGGAAATAAGAGGAGTTAAATCATTATCGTATGCACGATTTAAACTATGTTTTATTTATATAATATATACAAACCATTAAATATTATTTCGATGTGTGGTCGTAAGAAAATGATGTTTTTATGGTTGATTCCTAGACATATAGGTACATAACCTCAAACTATTTAAGAATAAAAAAAGTAGAACGTGTCGCGGGACACACGGTAGGAACTTTAGTTCCTTTTAAGCAAAAGTTATGTAATACATCTGACGTTATAGATAAACAATTTGCATATTCTTTGGTGGTTGAGTAGTAAGCACACCAAACTCTCACGCGGTAGACCCGGGTTCGATTCCCCGCGAGGAATTTTTTTTATTGTTAATTTTATTTTTAAATAATCATTCTGCTTGATATTAATAACGACAACAGGTAGATGTTTGAAATATTTAGCAGAATATTCATTATTATAGATAATGGTACGGTACCCTCCATGAGGGAGTCCGACTGGCAACATCTACTTATAACAGCATCGTATATTTAAAAAAGGAAACCGTAGCATTATACAAATTGGACATTCGTTTACCACAAAACTAGTGGAAACATAAAATTGAATTGTTGAATTTTTAATTTGAAGTTATATTACAGTTTATAGAAATTTTTATTTTCTAGATTTTTTCTTAAGTGGGTCGTAGAAAAAATATGCTGCTCGACCCGGGTATGAGCATATTTATTATTATGAATCGCTGCTTCGTAAACGAGAGAGAGACTAAGGAGGCACAAGCACGCAAAAGCAAGGCACATAACGAAGCAATGTAACATAACGCAGCGTAACGTAACGCGTAACGGTCAGATCTTTTGCGTCGCGACCCCTGGTCGCTCAAACATAACCTGGCGTAAAGAACTAAAGTTCCAAAAATTACCAGCATAGAAGTAGGTACTTACATTAAAATGGTCTTCACAAACAAAAGTAATGCCCTTCTCATAAGTGTATTTTTGCTTGCGCCATCAGGTAAAGTAACAAATATTTTGTCTGGAGTTTTAATAGACGTTGATTTACACACTGAAACAATGCATTACTTGGAATACAAAGTTTTTTTTTTCGGCTTTATCCATTTTTAAAGCTTCCAGAAACAAATTAGGTCACAAGAACTCAGAGAGTGATACACGAATAAGAACGTAAACAAATTACGTCACTCCATGGGGCAGCCATCTTTAAGACGTAAAGAGCGTTTTGGCGGACTTTCAAATTTTATGATTTTTAAAGTCGTTTTAAAAGTAAAGTTTATATTTTTTTGAAAAAATAGGCATGCAAGGTGTTAGGAGACCTGATAAAGCGTCAATTCCCACCAATAGCAAAATTTATGCTTGTACCCTATTGTCCACAGACTTTTCATCTCCTTTCTTAAATTACCCAATTACCCTTGATAGTTTAAGCACAATGTTCACTCAACCCATTGATCAAGAAATCAAAAAATTTGAAATAAAAAAGCGACAAGAAAAATTCCAACACATCTTTCCAAAATTTTATTTTACAATATAAAAAACATATTTGATTGGACATAAAAACTGTAATTAATTAATATTTGCTTTGTTTTTTACGTAATCATTAGATTTAGTATTTATTCTCTCATACATCTTGATAATATAAATAAAAACAATACGTACTACATTTTAAATGTGGCTGATTCGCAAGTATTCAATATCACTTTATAAGACTGCGTCACCAGAAAAAGGACAATTATGTTCTAAACGTCAACACTATTTAATTTTCCTCGTCGCGTTGCTTTTACTCACTTTTTTAAAGATCGATGTTGTAATATTTAAAAAAAAAGTAATCTAATCTTATTCAAATATTTTCTATTTTTCCGCAATAGCTCTTTTCAAATTTTCATCTACTTTATCAGAAATCCTTTTATGCACAGCCATATTACTAGCCAGATCGTCCATCGTCCGCATCAATCGATTCACGTCTTTAATCAAATCAGATTTATCCGGTCTCTGCTTCAAACAAACATTCCAGAACGAATCAACATCTTCACTCACATTCAATCGATCCGATTTAACAGTTTCCTCTTCCAAATCCTCTTCCACCAACAAACTTTTTATTTTCGGATGACAAATATAAAACCAATCGCACAAAATGTATTCGGAAAGTTCATTTTTATCATAAATCACGAAATATTCTTTAAATATCGAGCTACGATTTAGAGTAAAATCAATCTCGTTCAATTTTTCTAATCCGATTAAACTAACAACTTCCGTCCATAAAACGTTCTGTATATCGCTAAAATTTACTTTAGGATCGATTTGTCGTAGCATCAAACTCATTATTTTTAAAAACATTTTTTCCGGTTGTTTCGATACTTTAGCAACGTATTTAGCAACGCTCCGTTCCAATTCGTACATGTTAAGTGGTGGCCAGTTATCAGACCAGTTCGGTAAAATTAACGTTCTCAACAAATCTTCCAATTGGTCGGAATAAGATTGCGTGTTCCAAAAGGAAGGAAAGTAGCGAAAAGAGCACGGTAGGAAATCCGGAACTTTGTTTAAATACTTTTTAAATTCTTCAGGAAATGTAATGTAATTGGATTTAAAAATAATTATACCAAGTTTATTTAACGCTTCGTTGTACAAATTTATAACCACCTCAGGCCGCTGCAAGCATTTCTTATAGCTGGTATTCCATTTCGAAAAACCGTTTGCTCTTTTCCATATTTCCGAGCATAGATACTTTGATGTAAAAGATTTTAAATAGTCGAGTTCAAGGGGGGGAGAACTATCGACGTTTTTAGCTAAAAATATTAGACCTTCTTCAACTGCATCCACCAATTTATATTCCAGTGATGAATTTTCTTTTAACACTAAATAATCGGAAACTATTTTTTGTTCGATTAGTTTATTCAAATTGGGATTTCCTTCTCGAATAATTATAACGATCGGTACTTTGGTCCTTCCGAATCCTTTGAGATTTTCGTATATTCGTTTTTCAAGATTTTCATCGAAATTTTTCGCAAGAAAAACAAAACCGTTGGCGTCAAATTTATTGTTATTGTAATGTTTTTCCACGCAGTAAGTGACTGATTCCAAAGAATTTACTTCGATGTGTTCAATGTGAAGCTGGTTTTTCCATTGAAAAGCATTTTCCATTATTTCCTCCCAACGATTCAAACCAACTTCAGGTAAACTGATAGCTACTTTCCAAAAGATGTGTTTAGGCTTCGATACTGTATTATTTTTCAAAATAGAGTACGTTAATCGATATAAATCGATTATTTTAACGTCGTCTTCGAATGGGTGATCGAAGTTTAACGGTTCGCCGTATTTATACCTCTTGGTTAAAGCCAATGTTAAATCTTGCGATTGAACGTGTAATCCGTCGGCTGATTGTTTCAGAGTTTTCGTGTTTAACCACATCGGACTGCAATCCATGGCTTTGCGTTTTCTTGCATTTTTGGTAGCGACGATTTTCCATCTGTAGAAAACGGTTTTCAACAACTTTTTCTCCACATTTTCTTTGATTTTATTTAATTTTTCTTGTCGAAATTCGGTATCGATGCGATTCACTAACGAAGAGATCAAATGTTTAACGCAATTTTTTATTTCCAATTCTTTAAGTTGTTCTTCCCTTTTGATTTTCTGTAGACGTTTTCTTAATTCTTCTTCTTGCATTTTTCTTTTTACATCTCTTTGTCTGTTTTCCTCTTTAATTTGTTCTTCCAAGTTGATTTTTTCTGCCTCTCGTTTCTTTCGCTCCAATTCTAATTTTTCTTCGTTCAATCTTTCTTCTTCCAAGATTTTTAAATTTTCGTCTTCATCATTTTTTTCCAGTTCTTCGATTACGTTGTTTTTCTTTTCGTCAGTCTTTGTAAAAGTAATTTTAGGAACGGAATCGTAGTTAATTGGTGAAATTTTTTCGTCCAAATCAAATTTGAATCCCCCTTTTTTCGATTCATACGGCTTTTGTTCGAATACTGGTGCTGGTACGAGGTCTTGAACACCAATCGGTGTAACAAAAGAAAATACACTTTTGGGGCTAGGTGGTGTAGTATCGAATATACTACCAGCTTTAGACATCTCTTTGTTTCCCAGGGCGAAGGGATTTCCCAACTTTTCTTCGTTTTTAACAAAGCTAAAAGGGATATCGAATTTTTCTCCTTTTTTTTCTATTGCGAAAGGATCATCAACATTATCTTTTCTGTTGTCGATTGTTTCTTCCTTTTTTGCAATTCCAAAAATATTCTCGCTTTTATTATCCATTTTTTTAACGAAAACAAAAGGATTGTCAACTTTTTCCTGTCTTTTCATCGATGTAAATTGATTATCAAACTTTTCTTCTTTTACAGTAAACAAACTTTTATTTTTCATTTTTTCCCCTTCATTTTTCAATTCCTCCAACAGATTCAATTTAATTTTTTCCAAATCCACGTCATCCAAAATATCGGTATTCACCAGATATCCGTTGGAATCGAAACTGTTTTCCACGTGATGAATACGATAAATTTTCTCCGGCAAATTTTTTCCACAGACGATTCTACCTGCGGAAAAGTTTCTCTTCTGTTCGACTACTTTAGATCTGTCCAACATGTAGGAGAACGCGGGTAGAACGAAATCGTTTTTTCTCAAAATAACAGATGCAGCTTCTACGTTTATCGCCAGCCCGCAATAGTTTAAAAAATCTTTGGTGGAATCTATATCGTCGAAAGCGAGACTTTTGTTCAATTCGTCTAGAGGGTACGGTATTCTTGCACCTCTCGGTACGCAGCATTCGTTGAGTGTTTTTATGGCTGCTATACGAACTTGATTGAAGTATCTCATTAAAATACAGGCGTTGAGGTAACTAGTTGAGTAAAGTAGTTTGAAAAATTTTATGTAATTGTTTTTGTCTATTGCGGAATACACTTTCATAGCAAACTGAATTTCTTTAGACCGTTGGATTTCTCGTCTCAACTGTTGAACCTGGAAAAAATTAAAAAAAAAAAAATTTCATTGTCTTAAGATAACCAAAAAAAAAAATAATATATATATATATATATATATATATATACAGGGTGGGGCACTATGAACGAATTATTCTCTGGCGTCTTAACGGTAAATAAAATTGAAAAAAAAGACGTGGAATTAAGTAGATTACTTAGCACTATAATTTCAAAATATTTTGGAATATACAGGGCGCTCCAAAAAAGCGTGCCGTATCAAAGTTAGGTTCCTTTGAAAAGGACACCCTGTATTTTATCACATTTTTGAATTGTACTATTAAAAATAATGTAAGTTCATCAACATTTCCCTATATCTATCTAGTTCAGTTTTCAGGATAAATCGATTTCACATCATTTGTAGACCCTCCGAAAAAATACAATAACTTCAAAATAAAAACGAATAACCACATTTGCTTTACACCATCTCACTTGAAGCTTTTAACATTCTGTTTCCAATATTTACTGGCATGCTATCATATACAGGGTGTTTTTGATATGACAGTATAACACCAATCATTTAATACATAAATTTCTGGCTTAATTTAAATGGAACACCCTGTATCTGTTGGGTCTGTTAAACGTGGGAATTTATTACCTTTCAGTTGGTATTAAGGTTGCCTATACCTAACTCTGATAGTTCTAGAGAAATTTCAAATTTGTTGTTAATGACTCTCACGCGGTAGACCCGGGTTCGATTCCCCGTGAGGATGTTTTTTTTATTGTCAATTTTATTTTTAAATAATTATTCTGCTTCTGCTTGTTATTAATAACGACAACAGGTAGACGTTTGAAATATTTAGCAGGATATTCATTATTACAGATAATGGTACGGTACCCTTCATGAGGGAGTCCGACTGGCAACATCTACTTATAACAGCATCGTATATTTAAAAAGGGAAACCGTAGCATTATACAAATTGGACATTCAAGAACTGTGCGTTTACCACAAAAAAATTAGTGGAAACATGAAATTGAATTGTTAAATTTTTAATTTGAAGTTATATTACAGTTTATAGAAATTTTTGTTTTCTAGATTTTTTCCTAAGTGGGTCGTAGAAAAAATATGCTGTTCGATTCGTGTGGATTGTCCATATCGCACTTTGTCCTCGTGCGATATGGCCATCATATCCACACCAGTTGCACAAACTACTATTTCTATCAAAATATGCCCTTTTACATTTAAAAACTACCTGCCAAATGTCAAATCAATTTATCCATCCATTTTAAAGTTATCGAATTAAAACATTCAAGTTTTCAAAATTTCAACACCCTGTATTTCGAAAAGTAAATGTGCTAAATGTGTTATTTTGATAACCGATGCTGTAAAGAAACAAAAAAGATCGAAAGGAGAGATCATTCAAGACCTCCTAAGGTTCCATTATAAGAAAAAATTAGAATAAAAGATTATTTTTCAAAAAAATATGAACAAATTAATGAAAGTCTCAAAATCTTGTGGAAAAAAACTTTGACCGCTTTTTTAAATATTTTTGTCAAGTACGAACGAGCTGCAAGTTACATGGAATGATAGCTACGGGTCTTCCCATTGTGATGAACTTTGAATCATCGGAAAATGTCAATTTTTTGCCGAGTTATGAAACAATTCGTCCGCCCCCTGCATAGACAGCAGAATTGCTACGGGCAGAGCATCAGCAGCTGAAATGAGGAGACTTTTAGGTCTCATTATTTCGATAACTATCGAATTTTCGAAAAAATTGATAGGGACCATTTTTGTAGATAATAAGACTGTGATGCCTTTTGGTCAATATAATAAGTTAACAATAATATTTAAATAAAAGACATAAATTCACTTGAAGCTAATTTCAATAAATCATGAATCGTTACATAAATAAGAAGTAGGAAAGTCGCACGTACGAAGTCAAGTTCAGAGCGTGAAATAAACATAAATAGTATTATTTATATTTACTTATGATGAACTTGACTTGTCGTATAAATATGCAAACGGTAGTGTTTCTTCATTTTTTATCTATCGCATATTGAGCCAGATATTAGCGAAAAACTCATTATCCAGGGTTTACGGGGCCATTTTCCCCCCTTCCGTAAACTCAATCGCGTTTTTCAAAATTTTTTCTCGTTTAAAAACACCTGCCGTGACCTACAAATTGAGCCCAAAGTGAAGTTTTCTCAGGAGCTTTCGATATTTTCAAGTGCTCAGTTACTGGACTACAGGACCTTTACGTAATTTCTAGTCCTGGAATTTCCAGAAATAGAAAACAATTTGAATATATCAAAATAGTTAAATGTATTATTACCTCCCACATGAAATTTCCATCATTTAAATTCAACAAAATGACATAGGCTCGAAATTCGGCTTCATTTTGACAAGTTTCTCCTTTTAATGCCAAATCGTGATACATATACTTCAAGGTTTGTAAACATTTAGTCAAATTTTCCGTATTAATCTTTTGGTCAAACACGGATGCATCTTCGGCGACTAATCTTGCAGAACAATGTATGTGGAAACGAGAACATTGCTCGACCAACTCCACCGCTCCTTGACTACACAGCTCTTGTTGTGTTATATCCTTTCTGATACCTCGCATCCTATCCCATAAAAAATGAAACCATTCTCCGAGATGTACCTGCAAAGTTTACTTACTTAAAATAAACACCGGAAAATATTATACCTACATAATCATAAAAAAATGTGCCCGACCAACATTTCTGTATGGATAAGATTGAATTTTGCAATGCGTCTTGGTTGCTATCAATTAAGTTTGAATGTAAATCTGGTCAATTTGACGTCACTAGGCTGCTGTAAATTTGCAAATGTTAGTACATGGGATAGTATTTGCCTCCCAACAGCATCCCAAAGATGCTAAATTGAGTCTTAGTGAAGGTCAATTTACTACTGGGATTTCAATCTCACAACATGCTGTCGGGCGTTATCATGCATCAGCATTAAATCGTCTTCTATGAATGGTGCAAGAGGAACAATGAGTGGAGTAAAGGAGCTGCACTGATTCTGGACCACTTTCGAGTTTTTAACATGGTAATCTCCATTAGAAAATCTAAGGTTCGTTCTGGCAAATTTTGCTTCTAAGGGGGGTTCACACCGGCAACCGGACGGCAACTAATCGCGGCAAACGATGTCTCAAATCGTGATATCAAACGTCACGTCAAATGTCAAGTCAAACGTCACATGTCAGACGTCACGTTATCACGTCAAACGTCACGTTGTCACGTCAAACGTAACGTTGTCACGTCACTCCGTCAAACGTCACGTTGTCATGTCAAACGTCACTCCGTCAAACTTCACTCTGTCAAACGTCACTCCGTCAAACGTCACGATGCCAAGTGTCCCGGCAACCGTCAACATAGGCAACCATTCAACTTTCCGAACACACACTCTGCACCATACGGGGTAAATCACAACGCTCCATACGTCACGCCAAATGTCACATGTCAAACGTCACGTCAAACATCACTCCATCAAACGTCACGTTGCCAAGTGTCCCGGCAACCGTCAACATAGGCCACCATTCAACTTTCCGAACACACACTCTGCTCCATACGGGGGTAAATCACAACGCTCCATACGTCACGTCAAATGTCACATGTCAAACGTCACGTCAAACATCACTCCATCAAACGTCACGTTGCCAAGTGTCCCGGCAACCGTCAACATAGGCCACCATTCAACTTTCCGAACACACACTGCTCCATACGGAGGTAAATCACAACGCTCCATACGACACGCCAAACGTCAAAAATCAAACGTCACGTCAAACGTCACATGTCAAACGTCACGTCTAACTTCACGTTGTTTAGTGTCCCGGCGACCACCACCACCATTCCCAACTCTCCGAACACTCTAACGATAAACATAGGCAACCATTATTACTCCAATTAAATTGATTCGACTGCATTCAACACACCCTGCCATGAGCTCTCATGTGTATTAGATTCGAATAAATGTATTACATGTTCGCGCTGTGGTCCAGAATCAGTGCAGCTCCTTCACTGAGTGGCTCCAAAACTTCTCGAATCTACCCATGGATTCATTATAACCAAGTCCGCCAGGGGTTCAAAACTCATGCCACCCCGCACCACTACCGAACCGCCACCGTAACTTATTCTGCGAGAAAAATAGTTTAGGAAGAAACGATCAGTTCTTCGTTACTCCAATTTTAATGTTCCCTACCAAATCTAAAGCGTTCAACTCGATGGTGTCTCAACTCTAAACTGGTTGTAGGTCTCCTGGTCCAATATCAAAAAGCAGCCGTCATATTTTTCTATCACCTACCTGAACTTGCCTTACGTTTAGTTCTCTATCTGTTTTATAATTGCACAGAACTATCTTTTCTATCCCCCAAGACATTCCGTGCTTCGGAGGGTCGGATGAGGGAGGTTGGAAGTGATTCACCCCTAATCTTTCATACAAGTCTCCGTAGAGGGGTTGTCCTACCCGACCAAATGGCTGATAGGGTGTCTCCAGATGGAGTGGGTGGTCAAGAGACTTGTGATCTTCGAGCTGTAAGAGCCTCATGACCGACCAACCCTCGGGATAAGCAATAAATAAGGCTCCAGTATGGGAACCCGAATAGTTGCTCGCGGATCAAAGGGAATAGAGTAGTAAACCTCGATAAAAAAAACAGCAGTATGGGGAAGGCAGCTATGTTGTGTGACTGTAGGCAGCGGAGGCCACTGCGTCCGGAGGCAACCGTGACAAAAAGCCTAGAGGAGTAAACCTCGATAAAACAATCCGTAATCTACGTTGTTAGCAACCGTGACAATGGATGTATGGCTGGGCGAAAGTCAGACAGTAACGGTGCCTCCGGAATACCTGGTGACCTCCCGGAGTACCCAGCTTTACTACCACAAGCGGGGCGGTGGTGGTGGACATTCAGTTCCCTAGCTACTCGTGGGATGTAGAAGGTGGAAAATCCAATGTTAGGGGATGAAAAGATAAAAGTGGTATGGGTGACTAATGAAGACAGTGGAATGGAGAGGGGGATGCAGAAGATGTTTGGGGATAGGTACCAGATGCTAGGAGAAAAGGGAGAGGAAAATGGAGTGGGTTAAGGAGGTACGCACTACGGAAAGAAAAGGTACAATGGTGAACGTGGAGGAGTTGATCTGTCGGATGAAGGGTGATTGTAGGGATGAGAGGAAGGTGTTTGATATGATGAGTAGACTGTTTGAGGAAGTGAAGAGCAAGGTCAGCGTTGGGCTACACAGGCTTGAGCATGTGGAGATGGAGGTGCTGAGGAAGATGATCGCGTGGGTGAGAACAGATGGTGGCAATTTATACAGATGGAAAAAAGGAGGTCAGGAATGAGGCGGTAATAATGAAGGATATTGGAAAAGTCAATCAAGAGGGGTTAGAAAGGATTGAGATGGAAAGGAAAGGAAAGGAAAGTGGGTAGATAGACTTAGAGTCTCAAGGAATAGGGAGATGATTATTGAGGCAAAGAAAGGGGTTGAGGTCAGGAGAATTCTGAGGGATGTGGAAAGGGTAACGGGAGCTAGGGCGGTGGAAGCGGGAAGGGGAACAAAAACCATTAAGATGGTGGGGATAGACTCGTTGATTGAAGATGAAGTGGTGAGAAAGAAAATAGAGGAAATGATTATGGCAGGGATGAAGTGGTGAGGGAGAGGAACGCGATGAAAATGAATGAAAATCAAATATGATGATTATGATTAAAAAAATAAACATATATTTACCTCATCTTTATCGCATAGATCGACAATATTGTGCAGTAGATATCCCATAGTCATTTGAAGTACAGCAACTGGTCTTAATTCGTGTGGTAGCGGCGCTTCTTGGTCGGCAGAGCTTCTGGAATATTGTTTAACTGCTTTAGCATGATTCATACTTTTCCCATTGTCATCTTGTTCATACCAAGCCACCTGAGTATAAATTTCCTATTTTATAATCGAATTAAAAGAAATTCAACACTACAAAAAAGCGTTCCTATGATTTTTCGATAAATTTAAAATTCACTGTATACAAAAAAAAAGTTTTTGACATGTGACCGATTGCAACTTTATGTTAAAGCTAATTGCATCATCGTCTCGATTATAGCAATTCTTAGGCTAAAAGCGGGAGGTCTCTGAACAATATTCGAACAATAACTGATACATTTGGGACAATACTAGATAAACCATTATTTCACACGAGTTTGGATAGCATGAGACCACAGAACATATTCATTGATTAAGTGAATATCTAGGGAACAGGTGATGTACCCTGGTAATCTTGGAAACATCGTCTGGTTCACTGAAGGTTTCAAAACAAACCATGGCTAGTATGAACCGAGGGGTAAACCACAAGTGGAAGTAGGTGTACACCGCAGTGGAAGTATGTGCCAGTTTGGTGTAGGTATGTGGAAGCTTGATGGAAGTATGTGGATGTTTGGTGGAAGAATGTGGAAGTTTGGTGGAAGTATGTGGAAGTTTGGTGGAGGTATGTGGAAGTTTGGTGGAAGTAAGTGGAAGTTTTATACAGAAATTAGACGAAGTGCGGTGAAAATAACGAATTTAGAATTACTGAGTAGGTCATTATACAATTTAATGAATAGGTGTTACAAACTGAAAGAGCGTGTAGAAAATACGAAAATTGGTGTAAAATTTCCTGTCGACATGGGTCGTTGGAGCTTTAGTTTTCGAGATACAGGGTGTTAAAGTTACACATACAACATAGACTATGAGCCCATGGGGATGGCGATTTGAAACAGCAGCAAACCCACTCAGAACGATAGTTTATCATGCCAGCACTATGGCGTACATTTTCTCTTGTGCAGAAAAGCGCAGTGGAAAACTGAACATTTAATTTTCCACCCCCTAAAAACGTTATGAAACTGTACGCCGTTTGTAACTCAAAAATAATCGTTCGGAAAATCTAGGAAAATTTTTGAAAACTTATTTTCTACCCTCTAAAAAGGTGATTTGAAACTGTACGGCATTTGTTTCTGTAGATTATACAACACATGAATAAATATTTGACAGAATTGCCATACAATAAAAGTTGTGTGAAAAGTCGTGGGAAATTCTTATTTTCCAAGATTTTCCTGCTCAAAAAATATCTTCTGAAAATTTACGGCATTTGTTCTACCGGATTTTGAGTGGGAAAATCTCCCAAATTTCCCACAGCTTTTCACACAACTTTTTTTGTACGGCACACAGACATCCAGGCTCTACTTAGAGCTATCAGAAAGTCTAGACTAGTGAAAAACTGTAAGGAATCCTTTAATAGGCTGGCAAGAGACAACACACTGTCTCTAGTCTGGTTGCCGGAACATGATGGGATTTCAGGTGAATTTTGGGAACAGTAAGCTGAAGAAGCCTCTAAAGAAAACTTTATAGGTCCGGACCGGTGCTGTGAAATCACAAAGTATTGAAAAAGAGGGTAAATCCGCAACTGGCTGGATAAAGATCCAATACAAAGAGCTTACTGGACAAGGTAGACCAGGAACTCTCAATCATGCTATTGAAACTGGTAAGAGACATTTGAAGGTAGTAACTGTCCTGATCACTGGACACTGTACCAAGAAAATGTCTAAACAAAATCGGGAAAGTGAGTGAATGTGTAGAAAATGTGAACTGTGGGACGAAATGAAATGCCTTCTCACACAGATGCGCACATTTATGCCGCATACGTGGTCTATGTGGCGCCCTCTACAAGATACATCGAAATAGATACAAAATTATTATTTCTGATATCAAAAAACCCCCAACCTCAAATTTTTGTGCATATACGTCAAAAAGCGTTAAAGTTATGGTAAAAAACGAAAATTAAAATTTCATGTTTAACACCCTGTATCTCTCTTAATATCAAAATTTTATCAAGACTAGTTGATTTAAGTCGCAATATTTTGAAGTGAAAATTGTACTTCTATGTACAATTACTTAAGGACCACCCTGTATATTCATAAAAAATGTTAATAGAAAAAATCCAAGGAAGCAAGCACATTAAAGAATTAATGTTTAATCATATTATTAATATCATTAATAATAAAAAATCCCATTTATAATTATTATCACTACATATTTGGCACTTCAGTTTTTTCATCGTTAAACGTGGCAATATCGAATGTTTTCAACTGCATTCCTTTTACGGCTTCAGATAAACTTGCCAAAGTATATAGCTAGTATGGACACAGTGAGACATAGATACTGAAATCAAATGTGACATCCATAGATCGAATCGAAAGAAATAATTATAACTAAGCTTTACATTAAAATAATTTGTATGCTTCAATCAAGAAATAAAATTAGAAAAAATGTACCTGGTGTTTAATTTCTCTAAACAATCGCTCTTTTTCTGGACACATATCTGGGCAGGTTCCAACAGTTGCGGAAGCTTTTACTGGTGGATTCCTTTTTAATTTTAGTTTTATTAATTTATCTCTAGCTTCCAGAATTCTATACTTATCTTCGGAGTTCAAGGCTTGGGAGAAAATAAGTTTAACAAACTCTACTTCTTTTGCTGATATGGTTAAACTAGAATAAAAACAATCTAAAATATTTATAATATACCTAATAATATAGGTACATTTGAAATAGGTCACAATGAGGTAATTGTGAATCTTTTTTCCAAAGAAACATACCTAAAAGAGCTATATTGGCGTATTTTATTGATTTGGAATGAACTAAGATAAAATGAAATTACCAGAATTTGATTTGTTTTAATGTTGTTTTTCAAATTTCAAATAAAAGAGATAGTCTCGGAACTTACTCAATATTTTCTTTGGATTTTATGTTTTTCTTCGGTTTAGTCTCACTTTTCCAAATTTTTTTTGTTTTATTATATTCATACTTTGAGGTATCTTTTAGAGATCCTAGAATTCAAACAAAATAAAAAACAAAATTAGATCTGTTTACGAAATTATAAACACATTGTTTATTTTCTGTCGATAATATAAATTTGTATTCTCATTAGAATGGCTAAATGGTACAAATGATGGGACACTGCTAATTTTAGAACTGTTCAGAGCTTGATACTCACCTATGGAAGGAGGTATCACTAAAAAGATTACTCAGATCTAGCTTAACTTGTGTTTCTTAATTCAACACACTATATTAAAATTGCTCTTTATAATTAGAAAGAGCATAAAAATTAGTTCTAATTATTCATTTGCTTTTCAGCTTCCTGCAGACAATTCTACTATCAAAATTTGTCCATTCAAGATATAATACATGAAAGTTGTGACGAAGTAATTTGGAAATTATGAGATAAAAAAATAGGCTGAATTGATCAAACACCTTGTATCTGTTATAAAGCGTAGTCAAACCAAAATACTGTTTTCGGCACATTATACAGTTTGAAAAATAAATTTAAATCAGATCTCCAAGAATAATTATATTATTTTAACACTGTTAAGTAGAGCAAGATAATAATGTAAGAAATAGAACCTAATTTAGGATAACAGAACTGACAAATTAAATTTCTTTTGTCACTCACATAGCCAACAGGACAGTAGGCTCATTTTGGAATTTACTTTGTTTTTCAAGACTTCTTTATAGATGATAATAACAAAGTGCAAAAACTGATTCTGTACAGTTTACCAGACCCTTGAAATTATATTAGTAGATATTAGAATATGACAATTTTAGAAAGTAAAATACTTAAGCTGCAAAACCCAAAGATAATAATGTACTTAGAAGATATAGATATGAAAGTGTATTTACTGAAATAATAGCCAATACCTTCTTGAGACTTGCTTAGTCTTGTAGCCTTTCCTGACATTGCTGCTAGTTCTGCTTGAACTTCTTCATTGTCTATCCACATATTTTCACTAACCACCTCCTTTTTTAATTTTGAGGTACCATCTGTGAAGCATGAAACATTAAAAGTGATACCTTTATAATCCCCTGCATTATTTAAAGCTTTTAAGTAGTGTTCTTGATTTTCATATTCAACTATACAACTTCTCGTTTTTTTTCTAAAAACAACTTTTTTGATCTGACCAAATTGTTTAAAATATTCCTTGGCAACATTCTTGTCCAAGGAAAATTCTACCGGATAACCATTACATCTAAAAGTAATAGAATTAAACAAATTCCAATTAAGCAATCACCACATACATTATTTTATACGTTTTAGATTCCATTTTAAAATTATTAGGTATTGGAACATTAATTACAAACAATTTTGCATTTTACAATATGGCTTATTACGGTATTAATGAACCATAAAAGACAAACAGTGATCAACTTTTTTAAAGTTATTTATGTTTATATTTATAAATAATTTCGTAAATGAAATAAGGTTATGCCGATGCTTATGCTTATAACCATAGATAACATAACACCTTATACCCTCTTTTACCACAGACTACACCATCTTTTACTCAGTGGTGCCAACCATAGACAAAATATTTATTATTATAACTCTATGATGCAAACCATAGATATTATATTTCTCTATGGTGCCAACCATGTGGTTGCCTTTATAGTGTTGTCACTTTTCTTTTTATTAACCACCTTGCCACTAAGAACGAGATGGTGTATTCAGGGGCGCGTTCACATTGAACGTATAACCATAGATAATATAACACTGACGTAGAACGACGTCGGACGCGCCGAATATCGTTCACTTTCGACGTCGAATGAAATTTGCCATCGTTCAGTGTGGAGAGGTAGTCTCATGGATAAAGGATGCCTTAGTTCAATAAAGGGTAGTCTCTCTAGGATTTCCGTTCTAATATGATTGTCAATAGCTTTTTCCATCGTTTTGAGCACAAACTAATTGGTTTGAATAATTTAGGGTGTGTTGTGTCCCCTTTCCCAGTTTTTGGAATGAAGGTTACTATTGCCCTTCTCCATGCTTCAGGTATATAACCCAGTTTAAGCTGCTTCGACCAATTCTAACCAGATGCAGTAGAATTTCGTCTTGTCCTTGCTGGAGCAATGCTGGGAAAATACCATCTGCTCCCGGTGCCTTGAAAGGTGAAAAGGTGTTCATGGCCCATTTCAGCCTATCGTGAAGGCCTATTAATTATGAACTTCGAGAGTATTATCTTCCCTATTTGGAGTACGTACTCCCAGGAAAATGAGTCTCTAGTAAGAGTAGAACTTTCCCCCTCCTTTTCGGTATATTTACCGTCTGGCTTCCTCAAAGCCATATCTGTGTTGAACCTACTTTTCGTCGTTCGGGTCAACTGCAGTCGCGTGCGGGAAAGTATCACTTTCCGCACTAGTTAGAAAAATAACTATTTTTTAAAGCTGTTCAATGAAAATTGAAGAACGTGTCGCGGGACACACGGTAAGAACTTTAGTTCATTTTAAGCAATAATCAAATTTTTTGAATCAATAAATAAATAGACATATTAATATAAGAATTTATTTTATTCTGAATGAAACTTAATTTAACAAAAATATACAGTATTATTAATTATAAAAATCTCATCATTAAGTTGATTGACACAAAGTACATATTAAGTAGGTATTCTATTAACTGTAATTAATAATACAATGTATGCTGACAATCAAACATTTTGCGCCGAGAGACTAGCTCGCCGGCCGAGTCGAGGCACATAACGTAACAACGTAACGAAACGGTCAGATCATTTGCGTCGCGACCCCTCTCGCTCGGTCAGATTTTTTCCTCGCTTCAACCTAACATAAAGAACAAAACTGATTCTAGTTTTCTCAGTTTAAGGTCAGTGTGGTCAATAAAAAGTGGTTTATTCTGACAAGAATGACAGTTAAGTTCTACCATGCGAAACAAGATTTTTGCATGTTTTTTATCATTGCGAACATCTATATTGCTTTATTGAAATAATGAATATACCACGGAAGCGTCTATTTTGAAATTTAAAAAGACTTTTTAGCTGAATACTCAACATATCGGTGGCCAATAATTCTAGGAACTCTTGGGGTGCGTTCACATACTTACTTCCAGAGTTAAGTATTAACTCAGTATCGTTAGATTTTTGTAGCATTCTTAGTTAGTTGTATCTCTATTCTTCTAATTACTTTTTTCACTGACATCTGACATAACTAGTGACAGATAACAGAAATGAAATGGTGACATGCCAAGGGTGTGTTTATAAACTTACTCCGATTTGCATCTAGAGTTACGCGAGAGTTAAGTCACGTGGTTAATATGGATAGCTGATCTAGAATAAGTAAATAAACGATACTGAGTTAATCCTTAACTCTGGGAGTAAGTATGTGAACGCACCCCAAGAGTTCCTAGAATTATTGATAAGTTGAGTATTCAGCCAAAAAGTCATTTTAAATTTCAAGATATAAGCTTCGGGAGTGTATTCATTATTTCAATAAAGCAATGATAAAAAACATGCAAAAATCTTATGTTTTGAATGGTAGACCTTGACTGTCATTCTTGTCAGAAAAAAAAAACACTTTTTGTTGGCTACACTGACCTTAGACTGAGCTCCTCTATTAGTCCAGTCTACAAGTTGAAAAACGTGAAAAATAGAGATAAGCTCCTAAATACTCGTATATGAGCAATAGCTCATTGGATTCGGAATGACCTCTAGAAAAATGAGTTTTGAGGATTTTACTGCACGTAAAAAATTGCAATTGTTATTAACAAAATAAGATGAAAAAAAGAGGTATCTAGATTTTCGTTAATAACTCGTATACTATTCATATTTACGATATTTGGAAAAATGGTCCTTAGAGAGGAGGAGATTTCCGAAACAAAATCTTAATAATAAAGTTTTGCTCGTGGTGCGGAAATCTCTTGGACCGGCTCTAGTACTTGGCGTACCAAAATTTTTAAAAAAATTAGCCGAAAGCCATTTCCTTCAACATTTGAACTATTTTTCGTCCCTGTGACAACGTATGTGTTTATTTAAATTGCATTTATTATTAAAACATTTCGAACAAACTTCACATTTGTACGGTTTTTCGTCCGTGTGACAACTCATATGTCTGCTTAAAATTGCTTTCTCTACAAACGACTTCGAACAAATTTCGCAGTTAAACGGCTTTTCACTAGTGTGGTAACGCTTAATATGTATATTCAAGTGACTCTTCTCTGAAAAACTTTTCAAGCAAACGTCACATTTGAACGGCTTTTCCCCCGTGTGACAACGCATGTGCCTTTTCAAATTATCGCATTTCGTAAAGGATTTCGAACAAACTTCACATCCGTACGGTTTTTCCCCGGTGTGGGAACGTACGTGTCTACTTAAAATTCTTTTCTCTACGAATGACTTTGAACAAATTTCGCATTTGAATGGCTTTTCGTTTGTGTGGTAACGCATAATATGGATATCCAAGTTACTTTTCGCTAGGAAACATTTCGAGCAAGTGTCGCATTTGAATGGCTTCTCCCCCGTGTGACAACGCATGTGCCGTTTCAAATTTTCACATTGTGTAAAGGTTTTCGAACAAAGTTTACATTCATACGGTTTTTCGCCGGTGTGACATCTCATATGAAGAGTTAAACTTACTTTGTGTTTGAACGACTTCAAACAAATTTCACATTCTAATGATTTTTCACCTGTATGGAGACGCGTATGTACAATTAACTGACTTTGGTGTAAGAACGTTTTTGAACAAATATCACACGTAAAATTTGTATTAAAGCAACTGTTACGTGGAGAAGGTGAAGTCTTCTTATCTGTATCGCAGTTTTCACTATTAACATGTTTACTTGTAACATTTTCATTAGAGCATGATTTAAAATCATCAACGTTATTCAACTGATGTGACTCTTCTTTTAATTCAAGTTCGACTATTTCAATTTCTTCTTTTACAACTCTATTAGGATAAATAGGAATTGTATTATTACTAATTGTAGTTTTAGTATTGTTGATTTGTTTTTGCTTGATTTTAGTCTTGTATGCTTTCCTTCCTTTAAAACGGTGAGTGGTTAAAAAGTGCAAAAACAAGTATACTTGTTTCTTAAACATGTTTCCACAAACTTCACATACGATAATTCCACCAAAAGAATTTGCTTTCTTGATATATTCTGTAAGAAATTAAAAACATTTTATGTACAGTCTGTGTCAAAATAATAATAATGCTTCTTTAAGAATTTGTTTACAAAAATAATGAAAAAAAGGTAGAACGTGTCGCGGGACACACGGTAGGAACTTTAGTTCCTTTTAAGCAAAAGTTATGTAATACATCTGACGTTATAGATAAACAATTTGCAAAGCCTCGGTGGCCGAGTAGTAAGCAAACCAGACTCTCACGCGGTAGACCCGGGTTCGATTCCCCGTGAAGATGTTTTTTTTTTAATTTTATTTTTAAATAATTATTCTGCTTGATATTGATAACGACAACAGGTAGACGTTTGAAATATTTAGCAGAATATTCATTATTATAGATAATGGTACGGTACCCTCCATGAGAGAGTCCGACTAGCAACATCTACTTATAACAGCATCGTATGTTTAAAAAAGGAAACCGTAGCATTATACAAATTGGACATTCAAGAACTGTACGTTTACCACAAAATTAGTGGAAACATAAAATTGAATTGTTAAATTTTTAATTTGAAGTTATATTACAGTTTATAGAAATTTTTATTTTCTAGATTTTTTCTTAAGTGGGTCGTAGAAAAAATATGCTGCTCGACTCGTGTGGATTGTCCATATCGCACTTGAACGATTGAGCACTCCGCCTACGGCGTCGTGCTTAAACTTATTCCTCGTGCGATATGGCCATCATATCCATACTAGTTGCACAAACTACTATTTCTATCAAAATATGCCCTTTTACATTTAAAAACAAACTGCCAAATGTCACATCAATTTATCCATCCATTTTAAAGTTATCGAATTGAAACATTCAAGTTTTCAAAATTTCAACACCCTGTATTTCGAAAAGTAAATGTGCTAGACCCCTTAATCGCGCAAAAAAAAATATGGAAATGATAGTAAAAATTTATCCGAAAAAATTCAAGTAGATCACCAGCACTGCGAATACCAGCTTTGCATAGAATTTTAATATAGCATCGGTGGTTCAGTGGTAGAATGCTCGCATTCCACGCGGGCGACCCGGGTTCGAATCTCGGCCGGAGCATATGAATCGCTGCTTCGTAAACGAGAGAGAGACTAAGGAGAGAGCACAAGCACGAAAGCAAGGCACATAACGAAGCAACGTAACATAACGTATCGTAACGTAACTCGTAACGGTCAGATCTTTTGCGTCGCGATCCCTGGTCGCTCAAACATAACCTGACGTAAAGAACTAAAGTTCCAAAAATTTAAAAAATTAACAATCATAATCACAGAAGTTGTTCTACAATAGAGTAATCTACAACTTGAACGTGATGTTATAGCAGTTTCAATAATTTCAATAATAATATACAGTGTGAGTTTTAAGTATGGAACGCCTCAATTATCGCGCAAAGGGATTGGCACAATACAGAAGTAAATCGCATATGGTTGAAATAATACCCTTCTTGGTGTGCGTCATCGATTGTTAATGTCTTTCTAACACATTACGTAGAAATAAATGGAAAAAAGGCAGGTCTGTGATTAATCCCAATCAAAATATCGCAATAATGAACCGTTTATAGTTATTTAACCAACAAGTGTATTAATGAGGGCCATTAACAATCAAGATTGTTAATTGCCCTTTTAATACTCGTGTTAGTTACAAAGCTTTTCCGTCGACTGTATCAGTTTTATTCGTTTTCCTCAATATATATTTCATCGTTTTATAGGTAAGTGCTGTCAAAAATAAATAATGACATTGAAATGTCATAGAGATGGTCGCTGGTTCAAATGTCACTGTTTTCGTTTTTCTTAAATTCTTTTTTGGATGTCTTAACACTAATAATTATTATAATGTTGTAGAATAATAAAATAAAACGATAGGTAAGTCAAAAACTAGAAGTATTCTATACTAGGATTCATTTTTTGTAGACGGCATTGTATGTTTGATTGCCTACACCACAGATGTGCGTTGGGTTGCCTGCAGAAAATCGTTGAGTAATGTAATGGGGGTCATTACTGTATATGTATGTATATGTAACAAACGTTAACCAAAACAAGAAGGGTATTATTTCAACCATACCTACATACAGCCATTACAGCCTTGGTGTGCGTCATCATTTGTGACGTATATCCGGGTTTTCGGCATGTGGTTTATTTTAGGCGATTTTCAGCCTGGAATGAATATTACCGTGGTTATTCTTGTGGTTGACAACTTTGACAGCTAACTGTGACGTCACATCTCCCCACCACTCAATAATCATAACCCAACGAACTGACCGCTAAAATGAATTGGTTATGGCAGTGTAGGGTTATGTTTCTTTATTTTTGTTGTTTTGTTCAAGTACAAAAAATGGAGCGGAATCTCTTGTTTTTATATAAAGATCGAAGAGATTTTTTTTGGGGATGATCTAAACATGGTGAGTTGCAGTGAGTGAATTTATTTTTTATTTACTATATATATAGTTGCATGATAAGGGTCGGTTTAAAGACAGAACTTTATTTGGTGCCATGAGGCAGTTCTCACAATTTTTATAGGTGTACGCTTGTAGGCAAAAGACATACTGGCTGAAAATTGCCTTAAAGTTTATAGTGAAAACTTACCGTTAAGCAAATTGGTTGCTGTCTCCAGGTCATCAACTTCAACTAAAACCTCTACTCCTTCATAATTAAGGGATAATTGGTATACTTCTTTGGCTTACATTGCACAAAATATGCCCCAAAACCCAAAAGTTAACGGCTTCCCGAAATAACCTCAAAAGCTGTAACCGAAAGAATAACACAAGTCCAAAGCTGGGTTATAATTGGTTATAAGTGGTAAATACCAAAAGCAAATCAGCTGATTTGTGACGTCACAATTTCCCCTACTTTGGTTAAAACCGCGACCGCAGAAATGCATTGGTTAAAACCAAGTGATAATCATTCCAGGCTGATAAACGCCTAAGAGGTGCTATTTTGACATATAGCTAACCTTCAATTTGATAAATAAAATCATCAGGATCGTATTCAGCCAAATTCGAGAAGGCTATGAAATTAATAATTACCAGCATCTTTTTCTAACTGAAAATACTTGAGAACTCTCAAAATGCTGATATTTTTCCGTGTATCTAGGCATATTTTTTTGTATTTTTTAATTAAAAATAACAATAAGATTAATATTCACTTTTCAAAAATAATAATTAACTGTAAACAACAAATTACAGACCTGACGAGAACTGTCAAAGGGACATTAGAAAAAGACGTAAGACACATTGCCGCTACGAAAGGTACGTCTGCATCTTATTTTGTAAGATATAACTTCTCCCTATTAATATTTCAATAATTAATTTAATTCACTATTATTCAAAATTAAGCAAGAATAAAAAATACATAAATTTCACTTACTTTTTGTTTTCCTCTGCTTCTCCTTTTTTATTGTTGAAGCTTTTAGATGCTCTTTGGTATGTTCATCATTATTATCACTATCCAACTCTTTTTTAACTAAAATATTGCATTCTTCAAAATTTGGACTAGTATTTACATGTTGTTCAATTGGACTTGAAATATTTTCAAGATACAGGTCATACGGCTCTTGTTTAATGTCAACATTCCAAAATAATGGTTTTTCTTCCTATGAATAAAATCATTATTTACATTCATTTACATACAATAAACAAATGGTAGAAATAATATATATGTTGCTTTATATGTGAGTGAAAGCTGGGTTCTTACGAAAAAGACAAAAAGAAAATTACAAACGGTTGAAATGAAGTATCTGAGAGCAGTATTAGGAATCACAAGAAGGGACAAAATTCGAAATGATTATATAAGAGAACAGCTAGAAGTAGAACCACTGGGAAGAAGCATAGAAAGGAATCAGTTAAGGTGGTATGGCAACTTAGTACGCATGAAAAACAAACAACAGGCGAAAGTGATATGGCAAACGAAAGCATGTGGAAAGCAACCAAGGGGAAGACCACGAAAAACCTGGGATGATGCTGTAGCGGAAATTCTGAAAGAGCGAGGACTAAATCGGCAGGAGGCGAAGTTAAAGGCTGGTAATAATCGGGAATGAGCTAAATTTGTACACAATTGAAAACACCTTAACACCTTAAGGTTCTGATTGTATGTATATATATACATACAACAATCACTAAATTTATCAAAAATTATTATGAAATCGGGCAAATATTTATTTCTTGTCATCTATTTCACTGATACTCAACATACCACCTAAACTAGGTGAAAAGATTTATTGTAACTTATATTTAGAACATTGCAAGGGAAATTTAAAATCTGTACATATACCTACATGCCAATTTTGGCAAAAATATTATTGAACCAGGTACTTTACACATAAAAACCTGATTAGTGAATATATACCTCAATATATGTATCTGTAGGCTTGTTCAATACTGAAGAAGAATTAAATTCATCTCTTGTAATAGTAGGTAATACATTTTGAGATGCATTTATACTTGTTGTTTCCACAGGTTGAGAAGAAACATTCATCGCAGTCAAAGTATTTTGTAATTGATCTTCGTTGATCAATGAATTAAGTGCTTCCTTCGGAATGGCAGTTGTTGACAGTCCAACTCTAGCTGTGCAACCAAACATAGCCTCATAGGGGGACCTTTTTATACCAGAATGGAAAGCTCTGTTCCTCATAAACTGGATATATTTCAACCCGTTACTCCACAAAGTTGACTGGTTGTCTTGCATCCAAGTCATCAACATATTTTCTATGTCCTGATTGGCACTCTCAACACTACCTTGGCTTTGGCCATGGACGATCTTAAGCTCTGGCCAAGTTACTTTTAAATATTCAATAAGTTTGTTACAAAATTCTCTTCCATTATCAGACTGCAATATACATGGGGCTCCAAACAACAGGAATATATCAAGCAACTGTCCTGCAACTTCTTCTGCTCTCTTTGTTTGAAGAGGTCTTAAAACCACAAACTTTGTGAGGTGATCTTGATAAACTAAAATAAATTTATAGTTTCCATCAGGTTGTGATTGAAAATCTATGAGGTCAACCTGACATCTTGAATTCATAGGTGAAAAAATCATGGGCTTAACAGCAACACCTTTTCTGTCCACTTTGCGTTTTTGTTGACAAGATTCACAAAAATTCAGGAAAATCTTAATATCATTTTGTGTAATATTTTTGTAACTACGATTAAGTTCTTTTATCATTCGGTCTCTACCACCATGCCCTATAGATAAATGAGTTTCGTACAAAATATCAAACAAAGAATCACTTGAGCAATAAAACATTACATTTGGTTTTGTATTTGTTACTGGGACTATTAATTTTTCTACTCCTTGAACTTTAAGAACATCGTAATGTTGAAGTAACCAATAATCACGTGGCACTTTCTTATCTGATGTTTTAGATTTCTTTACATCAGCTATCAAACTTAATAATTTTTCACGGGTGAGCAAAGAACTGTTATCTTTTACATCACGCTTATTTAGTAAAGATTCAAACTTTTCTTTCATTGCAGCTTTTTTTTCCTTATCACTTAAAGAATTCATTGTTCAAGGCAAATGGCAATTTAAAGCCTTAGAAATAATTGCACTTTAACGTAAGCGCGAGACGTAGAGAAATATAATATAATTATAATACATATAATATAAATTTTATTTTGTCTAAGATCAAAGATGTGACTTTTCCTACAACAGCCATAGACAAAATATTTTTATGTCACAGGTCACAGTCAGTGTTGCCACCATAGACAATATTATATTTCTCTATGGTTGCCACCTGAAAATTTCGGGCCAGATATCAACGAGAGTTTAATTTACAGACACATTCCAACGCTGCTACGTCACAAGGATGTTTTAACATCCTTGAGTCAAAACAGAGTATTGGGAAAAATAGAATTCGATAGATGGCGCTCTGAAATGTCAATGTCATCTTAGCAACGAGTAAAACAAATCAGCTGCCATATAAGCACTTTGATAATTAAGTGGTTTTATTTTGCTGTTTTAATTATTTTCAGTGTGTGTTTTGTAAAACTTTTCCTTTTTCTTTGATTGTGCTTTAGTATTTTGTGTTGTTAAACTAAATTTTGACTCCTAATATTTTTATTTTTGGAGTAATAGGTATGGATGATATTTGTGAAAAGTACAACAAGCGTTCAATTAACTGTTTAGTTTTAGTTCTGATTTCGTGTTTTTATTTTATTTTTGATATAATTATATCTACAAAAGTTGCAGGGAAGGTAGGTTTGTATTGAGTGAAAAGTACAACAAGCGTTCAATCAACTGTTTAGTTTTAGGTCTGATTCGTGTTTTTATTTTATTTTTGATATAATTATATCTACAAAAAATGCAGAGAAGGTAGGTTTGTATTAAGTAATGTTTTAAATCTTTAATACCGACTTATTATCTCTTTGATCTGCAATGAAAACAAAAAATAGAATAACATAACCTCTTCCATAATATCTCTGATTATAAAAGAATATTACCTCAGAATTGATGACAGTTGAGTTAAATAGAAAAACACAGTTTTAAACTTGTCACTGACACAAAATTAAACAAATAAAGTACGAACTTACGGTAATTACCTTGACTTGCATATAATACAAAAGCAATGCAAAACGAATTATTTTACTCGTTGCGACAGTTACAATTTTTTTCCGCCAGAGGTCTCATTGAATTCTACTCCGCCCAATTAATGAGAATGAAAGCAGAGCAGACACTTTCCAGGAATTGGATTCCATGAAGAAGCACGTTTTTTGTTGCGCTTGTGTACTTCATCAGAAATAACATTGTCCATAAAAAGTTTTATAGACAATGCAAATGAGTAACCTAATACCATTCCACAGAGTACACCATCTTGGATGGTGTACTCTGTGACCATTCTGCCTATCGGCATGACTGCCGATTGGATTTAGAGAATTGACCGTGTGTGTGGATCAGCATGACAGTTATATTTGACGACACAATCAAATTTCAATTATTTTGGCTTGATCAAGCCCATAAAATACTAATAATAAGTATTTTATGATCAAGCCGATTGGAGCGTGTATGTTGGTTGGCGATCATCGGTTCAGTCAAATAAAATACCAACAAGAAGCGATACTTCTAGATATAGGCTTCGCATATACTGTATCTACAAACATTATGTTTTTAATTAGTCGTCATAGGAAAAATGAATGACCTTGAGAAACTGACGTTGACAGATAACTTGGTGAATAGAGGAGCACAGTCCATAGATAACATAAGTTCAGTCTAAGGTCAGTGTGGCCAACAAAAGTGTTTTTTTATGACAAGAATGACAGTTGAGTTTAAGTTTTTTTATCATTGCGAACATATTCGCGAAAATGTTTCCGATAGTGGGCGCTGCAGTTTATGTCAAAGCTGTCAGTGGAATGGGGAAAACAATGCTAACCCAGATAATCTGTGGCTAACCCCCATTTGTTTCAATACACGTACTGTAATGGCGATTTGGTTTGTTTTCCCCATTCCAATTTTGCTCGTTTTCACGAATATCTTGAAATTTAAAATGAATTCTTAGCTGAATACTCAACATATCGGTGGCCAATTACTCTAGGAACTTTTGGCAAGTCATCATTTCATTTCCGTTATTCTGTCACTAGTTATGTCGATTGTCAGTTATATTTGAACTTGCTGCAAAGCCAACAAACAAACTCGCCCGCATACCAAATTACTTCTCCCCAGTCATTAGTCATATCAAGCAAGCCCATCTCCAAATATGCAGCATAGCCAACAAACAAACTGGACATTGTATCAAACACATTCCCCATTGATACTTAGTGAACAATCTTATGATCACCGCCGAAGCTACTTTGGCACGGAGAGTATTAACCCATGATAACTGAATACCCGATATCCTGTTGGTTGTCACTTTGGGCGTTTCCCTCTCTCGTCAGGGTGACCCAAACTCTATTTCCTCCTCGGACAATGGCGACTCATCCCCAAGGAGTTTAGAGATATGTATGCATACCACACTACCCGAGTCGTCGCTGGCCTTGGGAGGGACAGAATGCTTTTCCAGGTTTCTACCCTCTTCTTTTCTGAGGTCATGCACGGGAAATTCCCCAAGCCGGTAGTGAATGGTAATCCAGTTATACTTGATGTTTTGACAGGTTAGACCATCTATTCCTGCCCTCAAGACTAGGTTGTTGCCCTCTTCTTCAAGATTAAGGACCTTACATTGGTTTTTTGCCAAACCTTCATTCTGCGCTCCTATCAAGCGTAGAAGCTTCTTTTCTTCTACTCCTCTGCTTCTTAGGAGGAATAACATTGCAGCACAGTATAGGAACGAACCAGTATGTTATCTCGTGACGTCACACTGCCGAGTTCTCTGTGACCTAAAACGTCGTTCGGATGAGTATCTCATCCGGCGGCCAGTGCTGTGCTGCGATCCAACCAAAGTGCAAGTGGTGAATTTGCGAATAACATTATTTATTTTACAGGGCTTATATTTTTACGGCTTTTCGGACAAACAAACATTATTATTTTTAAAGTTTATAAGCATTTTTTTCAATGGATACCATTAAAAAGAAGAAAACGGGTAGTGTGTGTGTGAACCAATAAATATTTTGTATGAGACTATTGTTTTATTCACTCATCAGTGTACTGTTCTACAATATTTAAGAAAAAACATTTAACACGTTCATGTCAATTTGAAACTTATGCTACCTACGCCTATGGAAAAGTAAAATGAATCGTCAAGCGATCCGTTCAAGGTCATCAAAAGCTGTAGTTCCCTATGCTCATTTTGTTAGAGATGACTTTATTTTAGCTTCAGCCAAATTTTAGGTGGCCAAGTTTTTGTGCTGGTGAGTGTATTTCTTTTTGTTCCGATTAAATAAAAAGAATTAAGAAGAATTGGTTCATTTATGTTGGAAAACAGAAGTTTAAAGTCGATACATCTGGATTCGTGGTAAAATATGCTATTTTCTTATTAAATTCATGGTTTTATTCCAAACATTTCTGATTCGTGTTATAAAATACATCATATATCACTTATAAATAGCTGTTATCTCTAATTCACTTAATCATACTTTTCAAAACATAATTTCGTTAAATAATATCAAGTATTATTTATGGAGTATCATTTTTTGTGTTCATGACTATAATGTTATCTATTTTCATATATCCTATAATTATAGGTAATGCCGAAAAAAGAAAAGATCTGACCATTGTAAAGATCTAGTAGACAATCAAAGATTCTTTTGGGTGACTACAACCTGTTGAGAGCAGATTAATGCATAAATCAAATTTAAACTTCACAACTTTCAACAAGGTCGCTTGTAAAACATTGAAATAGTGGAGGAAGAAAAATATAGATTTCGTAGCATAAAACAAAACAAGTAACCTCCATCCACATACTTGCGAATTGCACAGAAATTCAAGATCGTAGGGCACGGCACCTTTTTTTTGCTGGGTGGAAACCTGCTCTCAGGTACCGGGTACTTGTTACTCCTTTCCCCGGTGATGTGGGATTTCTCCCCAAAACGGTAACAGCTGCCCTCGGCCACTCCGCAAGCGAAGCCGCACAAAACCACCCCGGTCTCCACTTCTCATATCGCATATCGTCAGAGTCAGGGAGCCTTCTTTTCTGTTTCATCTCCTTCCTTGGCTAAACCTTTCTACTTCCTCTTTCTTGCTAATTGTGGATGGAACGAAACCATTTATACAATGCCAGCTGTCTTTGGACTCCAACATGATATCTATCAAGTAACCACAGTTGGGTAGTTTCCCCAATTCCGTCTCCATCTTTAACCTCTCCGTTGTCCATCTCCTGCAGATGAAGAGCGTGTGTTCAACGTCATCACGCTCCTGGCAGTATCGGAACTGCTCATCCTCCCTTTTCCCAATCCTCATCGTGTAGGTACTGAAACTGCCGTGTCCCGTCAGTACCTGACTCAAATGGTACCCTAGCGTCCTGTGTTTACAGTCGAGCCACTTATCCATGTTCTTGATTAGCGTTTTCGTCCAAGCTCCCTTGTTCTGTTCTTCCCACCTCCGTCTCCGTCCCGTATTTCCTTCTGAATTTTTTCTTTCTGTTCCCTTCCTTCCTTATGTATCCTGCTCCGTTCCTCCACTAGCAGGTATATCGGTGGTATACCCGTGATTACCTGCAAGGCCACATCTGATGTTGTCCTGTACGCTGATGCTATTCTCAGTAGCATTTTCCTTTGGACTTGCAGCAGTTTCTTCATTTGATTCTGGTTTTGCATTTCCTTCGCTCACACTGGGGCCCCATACGGGATGATGGATCTCACTACCTCCAAACCCCCAAATACTTCAGATATTTGTTGAAGCCTACGCATGTATTCCCATTTAGGATGTTTAGACTTTTTCCTCTTGGTCCAGCTAGCACTACTGCTTCTCATTTCTCTGGTGCAATACTCATACCTCTTTTCTGCAGCCACCTCCGTATAGACCAGAGGACCTCTTCGGCGCTGGTCTCGACGCCTATCGTATCCGTTCCTGTGACCGCTATCATGACATCATCCGCGAAACCTAACAGTTTGGCCCCTTCTGGTAGTTCTAATCTTAACAGGGGATCATAATACAGGTTCCAGAGGAGTGGTCCCAGAACCGAACCCTGTGGGCCCCAAAAGTACTCGTAGATGATGTTCCTGAGATACCCTGGGATTCTTCTTTTCCTCAGCTCTTCTAAGATATGCGATTGGAACCGTGTTGAAGGCATTTCGCACGTCTATCGTTATGAGCACACACCATCTCTCTTTTTTACCCCACTCTCCTTAGGCCTACCGTGGAATTCACCACTTCCTCTATGGCCTGTATTGTGGACCGCCCTGCCCTGAACCCATACTGGTTTGGTGCCAATCCACCATCCTTATCAAGAGCTCTCTCCAAGGCAGCTAGGAGATTATTGGATAGAGGAGGCACATGTACTTAAGTTGAAGCCTGCAGATATCCTATTCCTATTCCAAATTCTTCCCGGAAATAGGACTAAAGGAGAGAGGACCTACTAGTCTTTGAGACACTTTTTGGGAACTAAGTAGAAGTAAGGGAGCTTAATTAATATACCGTAAAACCTCACAACTTTGCCCACGAAAATATTGTTTTTGGTTAATATATTTTTGTGAGATTTTTTTTTAGTAATTGCGCTTATCCCAAAAGTTATGTTTTTGCATCAAGAATCGTTAGTTCCAGTGTTGTTTCGATATCTTCATAGGAAGTATCCGAAAAAATAATAAAAAGGGGGTGAGCAAGGTTGTCAGCAAATTTTTCAACTATGCCCACTCATTTAAAAATCATCGGTGGGTAATTTCAAAACATTTTATTACAACTTTGCCCTCATATTATGTTTTTAAAAAAGTTTCTGCATGTATGAATGTTAAAAAAACGGCTGAATACTTGTAGTAAAAGGTGTTTTTATTAGAAAAAATAGGAAATATCACAAAAACTCAAATAAATTAACAGTTTTCACTCTTAAACCACTGAATAAACATTATTTATAGAAAAATGAAAAAACCTGATACAGTTTCATTGCTGAACAAAAAAAAACGTAGCATTCTCATTTAAATATTAAAAAAATCAACAATATTTTCCTTAAATATTAAAAAAATCTCTTTCACTTTATTTACGATCGTTCTTCGGGGAATGTTGAAATGACGTTCTGCTTCCCTAGAACTCATATTTTTACTCTTCACAGCATGTACAGCCTGTGAAAATGTTTTCTCACTATAGTTTTTATAATGGCGCGCTCCCAACTTTCTCCTATCAGTACCACGTGCCATACTGCAAAAATATAAATCAGTTCTCATTTCAAGCATTACTATAGTTATCCTACAGTATTATTATTATTATTGTTTATAAACAAAATAAGCCATTTAAAGTGAAAAAAAAAACTTTTTCTCGAACGAAAAACTCCGAAAATTCATGTGACAACATTGCCCACTTCTTATCGCCAATAAGAACGTTTTAATACACTCAGCAAAAATTACACAAAATCACATTGGTAACAAAACATCAAGGTACGCCATACAAAATTTTGTGAAATATTATTGATAAACAAAGTCACAGCAAACCTTAGCTTTTCATGTTAAAAATCGACAAAAACCAGCCTAAACTTCCTTACCTGCTTCCGAAGAGCAGCACAGTGGAAAGTGGTTAGTGTTACTGAGAGTTGAAATGACTTGCTAAGGAACGTTTGCGACCGTTGGAACGATTTTACCATGTTGGGGGAGTTATAAAAAAAACATGTTTACAACCTTACATATGGGCAAACTTGTGACCTCTGGGCAAAGTTGTGAGGTTTTACGGTATCTTTTAAGTCTCAGTGAATGTCACCTTAATATACATACATCCTGTATACAAGGTTACTAACCAAAAACGAATCAGACTACACCACTTTCATTCCCAAGAGAAGGTAAGAATCACTTCGAAATATTCAAACGGCATGGGGGTAGGGTGAGATCTCGTTTCCAATTCCTTGAAAATAAAAATTAAAAGTTAAGCATGAATTTGTGGAAATGTAACAAAATAAGATGTTAAAGAAAGTTTATACAAATTACACAGGAATAACTTTAAATGCGAGCTATATCATTACCCACATAGCAATTTGATATCCTAAGCATATGCGAGGAATATTTTCAAAAAGAACATGGATGTGCAAAGCATGTTCTCAGATAATACCAAAACAAGTGCTATAAATAGATTGTGTTGCGCCCTGGTCACATGCTGATCAGGTTCTCAGAATGTGATGAAAGATGTCCTTAGAAGATGCTGAGTATGTACCCTGCAATAAAAAGTTCAAAGTGCCAACAAGCATGTGAAAGCACATTCTTTTCACATGCTACGCATTTTCTAGCTATGGGCCTTCTGATATACAGTACATCCTAGGCATGTGTTATCGGCGTATATATTATATACCTATCCGAATGCTACTAATCTCCTATAGATGTGCTAGTGTAGATGCTAGGCACATGCTATGGATATCTCGTATTATTCGCAGGACCTACGCATATCCATTACACTTCCTCTTACGAAAAGAATGTACTTTGCACATGCTCTTCTGAAGTTTCTCGCTTGCAATGCATATACACTTTTTAGGTGCTATGTACATGATATAGAAGTTAACTTTTTTGTTAACCTCTTATTTTTCATTTACCATTTACCAATGTAACATTATTAATTAGTGCAATGAAAAAGCCTTGTTCTGGGGGACCTCCATGCCATCTGCATGCCATGTTCATCACGGCAACCCCTACGCCAGGTAAGTATAATTCTTAAGCTTTGTTCCGGTATTTGATTTCCGTGGTTACATATGAATCGGTGTAAAGCTACAAATAAAAGTCAGCGCCCTCTTTCGATGCGTTCATGTATTATTTCGAATATGCTGAAACAGGATGTGATCGCATGTGCGAAGGACGTATTCAGCATGTGCATTGAATGTACCAAATAATGTTCTATGTTTTATACTTTGCACATGCTAAAAATATGATTTAAGGTTAATCATCAGATTATTCAGATATATACATGCTAAGTGTATATTATAAATGGAAAGATATAATGGCTTCAATATCGATTGAAGTTAGCTTGATAAAGAATATATATTAGGTCATTATCGCATGCTAAAGGTATATACTCGCCATTGACTTTATTTTATGGTATATGCGCAGCATGTGCTTTACATGTACCAAATAATATTCCGTGTTTTATATTTTGCACATGCCAAGGATGGGCTTTTGGGTTAATTCTGATATCGGCAGATGCATATTTAAAATGAAAGGGTACAACACCAATGATGGCTTTGAATATTTTAAACGAAAATAGTAAATAATAATTCATACATGTATGTGAAACGAATAAAACGTGCTGAAGATCTGATGTAAAATTACCTGACCTGATTAATAATCCCTATCACATGCTTAGGATATCTGTGAAATAAAATACTTCTGATATTCTTCAAGGTATATACTTAGCATATGCGCTGAATGTAGTGAAAAGGATCTTGGTTAATGGTAAATTATTATTACATGCTAAATATATAATTAAAAAAAAGGCTTTAGGTGGACTTTTATGGTATGTGCGAATCATATGCGAAAGATCTACGGAAAAAAACAAGTTTGAATCTTAAATTCTTAGCACTTGCTATGGATGTATGTACAGGGATGTGCTCAAAAGTATGTGGACAGCATATGCTAATCATGTACCGAAACGAACATCTTTTACGGGACGTTGAAGGCATATACTTGGCATATGAATCTTCTTTCAATGCTATGTGGGTAATGGGAAAAAAATTACAGTGTTGTATAGAGGAATTAATAAGCTTTGAAACAAATTGGGGATTGATGCGGGTCTGCAGAGAGGTGCATTTTTAGGTATAAATCTTGTATAAAAATTCGTCCTCCCAATAAAATTTGATGTGTTTTTTTACATTTTAAAGACACACTCTGAATTTATGAGTGGACTACCCTTAATACAATAAAGTCAATACTACCGGTAAATCAACCAGTACAAAGTTCTCCCATCTTATTTTCACCTCAACCCTTTATCACTTGACGTCTTAACACAATAACAAGGTGATATATCTTATCCAATATACTGAAGTACAAAGTATCCCAATTACTTTCATTAAAAAAGTATTTATAAATATTTCTAGATCAAGTGGGTATCTAAAATTGTCATGCAATAAATAATATCTAAATAATTACAATGAAGTATGCCGAAGATAAATTTTCGAGTGTTTTTCAATTATATAAGATTAGATTAAATTTCAGGTGTTTTTAAGTATAAAAGAACATATCTTGGCACATGTTCAAGTAAGTAGATAATTACCATGACTCTGAGAACGGCATTTTCGATATTTGCGTTGGGTAAGTATTTTATTTTTAATATTTCAATATCTGAAGCGAACAAATATAATAACGATGGTTCATTGCAGAATTGAGCACTCTAGTTTTTCTGGATTTCCTGCAATTGAAGTTAATATAACTCCCATATTTTCTGTTGGCTCTTTTTAACCTCCTTCAACAATTTTTTGTATGCCTAATTTTTTCCATTGAACATATCGCTTTGTGACTGATGTTCTTTTTAATCTCTTGAATTGTTCAGTTTCTCTTTTCTTCCTTTGTATAGCTCCCCTCAAGGAAAGTAGGACACAAACATCAAGTTTCCCCCATAAGAAATATTAGGTCCTTCTTCTACCTCCAATTATTTTCCTAAGCTTTCGAATAAATCTCGCAGGAGCTTGCGACGCAGCTTGCAAGCACAACGTAGAACACTGGAAATTGACGTCTTTTACTTTTAATTTAAAATTTCGTTTACTTAAGCAGCAAGTATGGAGAGAATTGAAAATCAAGATGATAATGTGAGGAAATCTGGAGGAAATGTTTCTAAAATAGTTGGTGTTTTAAAATTTTGAAAAATCAAAATGTCTGCCATTCAAACTGGCCTTTACTGCGGCACTAACTCCACTAGGTAAACGATGTTTTGCTTGGGGACAAAAACATAGGGACCGAAAAACTGGTGTTAAGTGTGTCAAGTAGGTAGCTTGATTCTCATGAAAATAATGTAGGTATACTTTGGCAAGTTTATCTGAAACCGTGAAAGGAATGCAGTCGAAAACATTCGACATTGCCACTTTTAACTATGAAAAAACTGAGGTTCTAACTATGTAGTGATAATAATTAGAAAAGGGTCTGTTTATTATTAACAATATTAAAAATATGATTAAACGTTAATTTTATAATGTGCTTGTTTCCTTGGATTTATTCTATTACATTATTTTTTCAATTTATGAATATTTGAAGATGAACACTTTTCCAAATTTGTTATGGGCTTTTTGAAGCTCTGGCAGCGTTGTACGATAGGCATAATGACCACACCCTCCGAATTACATAATTGGTGATTTGTATCGACCAGCTGACTTCTTATTGGCAAGCGCGTGCGTGAGATCTTCCCTCTCACTTCGTCAATTGACTGATATTGATTTATCTAGTGGTGTTGGTATTGTCAGTTACCTTCGTATTTTCAGTTTTACTTGGTAAAATAGGTACTGTACGCCATTTGTACGTTTGACAGATAGGCGCCATGTTTTTCCTCGCCTCTCACCGATGCCGCATAGCTTCAGATAAACTTGCCAAACTATAGAATTGAAATTGTAGGACTATTTCACGAGAACAATAATTCTATAAGAGCCACACCTAGACAGTTAGTTCAATGCTTCTTATCTCGGAAGAACTGCCACACATAAGTACGTTTATGAATTAATGCGAATATATTTTGAGACAGAATCAGTTGCCAATAAAAAACACCAACTACAACGAGTAGTTAGCAATGAAGGTATGGAAGTTGCCGTCTTAGGACAACTTACGTTAAGAGATCAACAGTTAATGTCACAAATTTTTGGTAGAGTAGCAGTATTTTTATAATTTTACTTCGATCTTTCAAAATTAAATCAGTCCAAGAGCTACCTACATGAAGACGATTTCGAACGGCATCTACAATGTTGTGATCTGATGAGTGAACAACTGCACGACACTCCAGCATTATTGTACAATATCTGAAACTTTGACTATAATTTTCTCGGCTTCCTTTAAAAAAATTCCCTTTTCAAATTGTGTGCTTTCTTAATGTCTGTCCTTTTATAATTCGAAACGGTTGAAATACGTTTTTTAACAGTAAATCTTGAAGACATAAGAAATGTACAACAATTAAATAATATACAGGGTGTTTTCAAATGACACTTACAACGATTGCATGTAGATACCTCTCGTGAAATTGGACAAAATTATATAAGGATGAAGGGGTCCAGCACATTTACTTTTCGAAAATCGGGTGTTGAAGTTTTGAAAAATTAAATGTTTTAATTCGATAACTTTAAAAGGGATGCATACATTGATTTGACATTTGGTGTTTTTAAATGTAAAAGGGCATATTTTGATGGAAAAATATTTTTCAATTTTTGCTTCCAAATGTACAGCCATGTTGAGGACATTTTAGGTTATTAGCCCTGCAAAATGAAAATTAATCGCCCAAAAAACAAAAAAAATATTTTCAATTGAAAAATGTACTCCTTTATTTCGGCTCACAGTGTAAGTATATCGTTTCAACATCCTAACTCTTATTAGTTTCACACTACTAACCAACCAGCCAAAAAAATAAGAATGATAAAATTTGTTAAATATAAAGCCCATTCAACTTTTACACCTGATATTTTCTAATTTTAAATTATCCTGCAGTGTTGGCAATTAGAGGGGAACCTTCTCCCGATATTATACCAATTGATGGAGGAGTTAGTGGATCCGGTGTAACAACTAGATATTGGGATTGTTGTAAAGCTTCTTGTTCTTGGGTAGACAATATAGATACTCCAGATGAAAAACCAGTAGCCTCATGTGAAAAAGATGGGGAAACCATAGCACCCATTACAGATTATTCAGGTCAGTGGAGAATAATTTATACAGTGTGGAAACCACTTATGGAATAAAATTCTTTATGTCATTATTTTAAAAAATTATAAAAAATGCCGAAACACGTCAACTTTTGAATTGAGTTGTGCGTTATGTAAACATAAATGTAAATGTACAGGGTGATTCACGCAAGTATGCCATAGTCGGTGTTGTTTTTTTTTAATGAAACACCCTGTATATTTGCATATTTTTGAAATCCTCTTAATGAACCGATTCCAACAAACTAAATTATGTATGGTCAATTATGAATTATACAGGGTGAAATTTTAAAATTAATAATCTATTATCTACACTTGAAATATTGGCACTTTTTTAAATTAGCTAAATATGAATTTATCAAAAATCTAAACCAACTAATTATTAGACGTATTTGTATATTAAACAAATCCTGCTACGTCCATGAATTTTATCATTAATACCTAAAAATTGCCTAAAAACGCCAATAATTAGACAAAATCGGTAAATAATATGGATTGTTTTAAATCGGTAAGTAATATGGATTGTTTCCTATTCTGTCAGTTGTTGATGTGTTGACAGTTTATACTGAATAAGTAAAATATTTGTCAAGCACTCTTTCCTTGTCGACATAACGATGAAATATTTAACTGATACTCACCGAATTGAGATTTTAATGATGATCGGGTACGGGGATAACTGCAGAAGTCAAGTTGAAGTGGCAAACTTATTTAATCACAGGTATCCCGAATTGCCTAATATTTCACAAAGTACTGTGTCTAAAATTCATGCACAATTCAGAGAACTTGGACATGTCAAACCATTGAAAAGAAAACCACACTTCGTTGAAGATTTCCCAACAAGAAGCTTACTATTAACTATTGTCTGACCGATCCCAAGAAAAACCGCATGTAAACAAAGACCTAGCGTGATCTATTCTACGACGGCTGCGTATTGGATGCATTGAAATACGTTCAACTTTATCCACACGCTTAAGTCATGCAATGTTCACCAGATTTTGTTTCGAGTGGTTTTTCTTGACAACGAACCGACTGTTTCATCAACACTTTTATAGAAATGTTTGTCTGTGAATGATTTAAAACAATTGAATATTAATGTTAAGCATCTGGGGACTGACGATCCTACTCTTGCGAGTTCATCAGCTTTTTCATTGCCTGCGATTCCTTTATGACCTGGGACCCACTCCAGTGTTACACTGTTCCGAGTCGCCAGTCTTCTAAGTTCTTCGTCGCATTCCCATAATAGCCGAGATGTCACCCTACAGCTCTGAAGTGCTTCAATGGCAGCTTGACTGTCACTGTAGATCCTGATCTGCCTGTTGTTGTAGGCTCTCATATTATTTGTCCTTGCACATGCAAGTATTGCATAGACCTCTGCTTGAAATACAGAGGCTTATTTTCCTAGCGAGACGATTCCTTCATATTTGCTCGTCTTGCTGTATATGCCCGCTCCGGTACCGAGTTCATTTTTTGATCCGTCTGTATACCAGATCAGTTCATTCGCTCTACTAAGTGGTGGTGCGTTCTCTTCCTCAAGCTCCTTTCGATCTTTGATGACAATCTCGAAGTTCTTGCGAAAGATATATTTGGTGGTCATGTGGTCTGTTGGCATTTTGAAAATGTCATCATCCACATGCCTTATCTCTGTGTGTCCTCTCCCATGTGCCACGTCATGGTCTGATGCTTTTTCCAGTCGGGTTAGTGCTGCCCTTGCTTCGCACATTATGACATAATGTAGCGGAGGAAGGCCTAGCACTGTCTCCAGCGCCGCTGTAGGAGTAGTCTTCATTGCCCCTGTAATGCCAATGCATGCAAGTTTTTGGACCTTGCTTAGTTTTAGCATAGCAGAGGATTGTCTGATCTTTGGCCACCATACCAGAGATGCATATGTGATCCTGGGAATGACAACCATTTTGTACATCCAGTGTACCATACTGGGTCTAAGTCCCCATTTAGTGCCGTAAGTGCGTCTGGCATTCATGAAGGCCACCTCTGCTTTCTTGATCACGTGCTGGAGGTGTCGGTTCCAAGTTAAGCCTGGGTCTAGGATAACCCCAAGATATTTTACTTCATCCGACAATCTTATTGGTTCACCTTGAAGCGTCAGAGGGCCAAGTCCTTCCCTTTTCCTTCTTCTGGTGAACGCAATTATCTGTGTTTTCGAAGGACTAATACGTAGCCCTTCTTTTGAAATGACCATACTAAACTTTGCATTAGAAATTAGGTTTTGTCTCTCTCTCTCTTACATAAAAATAGACCATAACAGTACAATAATTATTGAATTCCGTCTCACTTCTTGGATTTCCCTCAACTCACCATGAAAGGAATTATCACACTAATAATTACATACTTTCCTTTTAAAATTTTTAGGTTGTGGCGAAGGAGGCACTGCTTTCACTTGCAATAACAACCAACCCTTTGTTATAAACTCCACCTTGTCATACGGTTTTACTGCAGCTTCGTTTACGGGAGGCTTGGACTACAGTATGTGTTGTTCTTGCGTGTTACTCAGCTTCGAAGGTCAACTTAAAGGAAAACAGTTTTTGGTTCAAGTAACTAACTCAGGTGAAGCTTTGGAAGAAAACCAATTTGATTTAGATATACCTGGAGGTAAGTCGCTAGATATAATTTCAAAAAAACATATAATAGTTATTTATGTACCAAGGCATTAAAGTAATTCTTTATCGGACGAGTCTGAAATTATGAGACGAACGGAGTGAGGCGAATAACAGGCGAGTCCGATAAAGACACTTTACTGACGTGGTGCATACAAAATTTTATCGCTAACTGCTCAGAATTCAGTATGTAAGAAACTGAGGTAGGTATATTTCATAGCATTTTATTATGACAAAGTAAACGGCACATATAGAACATTGTATTTATTATTTGTTATATTTAAATTGAAGGTACACCCTGAAGCATTATAAAAGTTAATTCCTGAAGTAAAAGGAGTTCCAACAATAATTTAGATAATAAATCGCAAGAAAACTATTATCGAGCCGTAATAGGGAGAGGCGTAACACTGACAGATGATGATTTTCGAGTAATGTCAAAGTCAAAATACTTTACCAGACGTAAACTGTTTGTTTACTTCCGGAAATCAATCTGATAATTGACGGTTTTCCTGACGGTTGGCGATAAAATACTTTTATTTCTTCTACTCAAGAAATATTCAACCGAATTACACTCGTGCATCAAAATAAACCTGATAATTTTTTATTTAAGCATGTTGTCTAATAACTGAATCAGTTTATTTTTTCCTCCTCCTCCGGAGGAGGGCTCTTTTAACAAAATATAATATTTTTACTGACAACATGCTTGAATAAAAACTTACATTGCTTTTATTGAATGACAACCACATGACAACGTATTTTCTTGATCTGATGCGTGAAAAGCGAAATTACAAAATCCATATTCATTGTTATTGATACTCACGATGAATGAATGTACTGGTGAATTTATTGAATATATTTTTTATCAGGTGGTGTAGGTATTTACCCACAAGGTTGTATGGCTCAGTGGAATGCCCCCGAAACTGGATGGGGTGATCCATATGGAGGTGTCAACTCAATTGAAGAGTGCGACGAATTACCTGAAGTTCTACAAAGTGGTTGCAAATGGCGGTTTGAATTCATGGAAGGTGTCTCTAATCCTCCTGTTACTTTTTACCAAGTTAAATGTCCTAAAGAACTTCTTGATATATCTGGTTGTGAATTGTAGATTATTTAATAAATGACAAAAGTAGAAACATTTTTTTTTCGATACTCACGTTTTCTCTAAGTGGGGCAATCTATCACAAAATATAATTGGATCTTTTACAAAATATTTCCCAATTTAGGTCAGGTCAGGTGAAAAAGATCAACTTTAGAAACTACTGCCCTCATTCTACAAGTCATTTTTATCACCTACTTTGAAGTGGTGAGGAAAATGATTTTCCGTTGACATGAGAAAGACTGTAACTTCTATATGTCTGAGCTTTTTTTTTGGAACTTTAGTTCTTTACGTCAGGTTATGTTTGAGCGACCAGGGGTCGCGACGCGAAAGATCTGACCGTTACGTTACGTTACCTTGCTTGCGTGCGTATGCTCTCTCCTGAGTCTCTCTCTCGTTTACTAAGCAGCGATTCATATGCTTCGGCCGGGAATCGAGCCCGGGCCGCCCGCGTGGAAGGCGAGCATTCTACCACTGAACCACCGATGCTATATTAAAATTCTATGCAAAGCTGGTATTCGCAGTGCTGGTGATCTACTTGAATTTGTTCGGATAAATTTTACTATTATTTCCATAATTTTTTGCGCGATGGATCTTTTTTGTTTATTTACAGTATCGGTTGTCAGGACGGTAGGTTGTGTACACTGGTTTCTAAGTTTAACACGTCGGTAAGTGATTTATGGTATATGGTATAAGCATTTCGAACATTAAGGGTAATTACAATGAAATTTTGAAAACTTGAATGTTTTAATTCGATAACTCTAAAATGGATGGATAAATTGATTTGACATTTGGCAGGTTGTTTTTAAATGTAAAAGGGCATATTTTGATAGAAATAGTAGTTTGTGCAACTAGTGTGGATATGATGGCCATATCGCACGAGGACGAAGTTTGAGTGCTCAATCGTTCAAGTGCAATATGGACAATCCACACGAGTCCAACAGCATATTTTTTCTACGACCCACTTAAGAAAAAATCTAGAAAATAAAAATTTCTATAAACTGTAATATAATTTCAAATTGAAAATTTAACAATTCAATTTTATGTTTCCACTAATTTTTTGTGTGGTAAAGTACAGTTCTTGAATGTCCAATTTGTATAATGCTACGGTTTCCCTTTTTAAATATATGATGCTGTTATAAGTAGATGTTGTCAGTCGGACTCCCTTATGAAGGGTACCGTACCATTATCTATAATAATGAATATTCTGCTGAATATTTCAAACGTCTACTTGTTGTCGTTATTAATATCAAGCAGAATAATTATTTAAAAATAAAATTAACAATAAAAAAAACTTCTTCACGAGGAATCGAACCCGGGTCTACCGCGTGAGAGTCTGGTTTGCTTACTACTCGACCACTGAGGAATATGCAAATTGTTTATCTATAACGTCAGATGTATTACATAATTTTTGCTTAAAAGGAACTAAAGTTCCTACTGTGTGTCCCGCGACACGTTCTACCTTTTTGAAAAATATAAATTCCATGCATCAAACAATAATGATAGATTCCATGTACAAATAACAACAACAATTTTAATTTTTCATTCGACAACTAGAGGGCGTTATGCGTTAGAGAAGAGAAGTTAATTTTTCTAATGACACGATACGTCGTAGAAAAAAGGATGCTACTTGTTATAGTCACTGATGCTACTTACTATGCTAGTCAATGTTGAACCAAATAAACTTTTCCTCGATCACTTTTTAATATTTTCAAAAACAAACGTGCTACAGCAAATAATATAAAATTGACATTTGACACGATTGGGTAAAATGTGGATAAAGTTGCACTTTTTTGGATACCAATCTCGTAACTTTTACGGTACCACTTAAATTGATCGTATAATTATTAAAATATATCTCCAATGATTTATAATTATTCAATTTTCGATATAGAACTTAAACTTTTGTATCCTAATAAAATTGTGTAATCTCCCACGACATTCTCAAGTCCTCTAATAATCGACGTTTTATTCTTCATGATGTTGGTAGGTCTGAAATGTCTCCAATTATTCAATCAACACTGCCGAAACAACCGAGTAGATCGAAATTTCTTCGTCCTTGTTCTTGGTACTACTGGGGACAGCTTTTACAATAGATACACAGTAAAAAAGTATGTGTTCGTTTTCAATAAATTAAGTTTTGACGTAAAAATACCAGAATTTTTTTGTTTACACGATTATTTATACAGTGTGTCTACGAACCTAAGTTGGCTAGATATGGAAAACTTTTTTATTATTAGTCTTATCAGTAGTAATACCCCTAGGGTCTTGATAATACCGAGATAATTTTGTTATAGAGAATGCTGAAAGCGTGCTGCTTGATAATAGCCCAAGGACGCATGCCGACGGCTACTATCCTCGAGCAACACGCTTGAAGGATTCTCTATGACAAAATTTTGAGTATTTATCAAGACCCGAGGAGTATTCGATAAGATAATTTTTTACTTTGTAGATATCAAAAAATGGATTGTCAATCTGACGTTTATTAGTTTTCAATACAAAATTTATCAGTTTTAATCAAACAAATATTATTAATTTTTATTTAAAACTACAGTTGTGGAAAGTACAATTGGTAAATTTATTAAATCGTTAGATGCAATACCAAATCTTCGCGACATTTTTAATACAGTTGTCAGTTTAACGTTTAATTAATTTTTAATAAAAAATAAACACCAAACTGAAAACACCACATGTAGGGTATTATCAAAGGTAATACCACGAGTGCTTCAAATTTTATCGATAATTCTTTCTTTTTCACGAAAAATTTTTTATTTGGCAAAAATATGCAAACAAACCGATTGATAAAATCACGAGTCCATTAGGACTCGTGATTTTATCTAAATTCGCCCCAAATAAACAAGTTTGAGTGGCGAAAATAAAAAAATTGTCCAGTTGTCACATCATATGTTCTTATTTTTTTCCAGTTCTCTCAATACACTTTTGACAAAGAGTTTTCCAGTAACTGATGTATCTCTTCCAATTTATAAGTTTTATTATTCCGTGCTACGTAATATTTATTTTTAGCTTTAAGGTTCCCACGTTTAAATATTCTACTTATTGTCCATATTTATTCGCTTTTCGAGAATTGAAATACAATTGATTTATTTATCCTGCCTAAATTCCAATGTCCGCCTATGGTTACCTGAAATCGTGCTATAAATATGATAAAAATTTATTACATTGGTAGATTCCTAAATAAAGCTTTATTTAAAACGTAATTCAATAATTTTCAATTTTAAACTCCCCACTTCTAAGTACTTATATTCATATAAGTTCAAAGTTCGTTAATTGTAATCTAGTTCAATATCAATTTCTCATTATTATTTCAATGTTATCAAGAAAACTAAGTACTTATTTGTAGCAGATTTACAAAGCTGATAATATGTAAATTAAATTTTTAACTGTGTAATAAGTAATATAGAGAAAGAAGAACCCGAAGACTGAAGAACGACTTTATACAATACTGACAGAAAAATTCCTGGCATCTCGGCCATTGCAGAAACAGAAATGCCTTTCAACACAACACGACAAGTTGACGCTCATTTACAATTGCGCACACGTATCTCGTATTTATTCTCAAAGCTAAAAAAATCTTTAAAATATCCAATTAGTAGTTGGTAATGTGCAAGATAAGGTAGTTTTTCAGATGAGTTGGCTACGAACAGATAATCTGGGTGGTGAAGACCAGTTTTTTCGCGGGAAACGGCAAACAATGTCATCTTAGAGGCCAAGGTACTCTCGATACGACCAGTACTCAATACTATTGTTTACTTTTATTTGTAGCATAAAATTGTAAATTGTAACCTGTTATATGAGTCACAAGTGATCTGAGAGATTTTTCTTTATACATAGAAGCCGAAAACAAATGGTAAGAGGGACACAGTTCAATTTTTATATTGCCGTTCCTATTCAATTCACAAGTTTATTTTTTATGTATGAAAGTTTAAATCGGCTGTCCAATCACCTAACACAGAATATGATACGAAGCAGATCTTATTAATAATTATTGACAAACATTTTTGATGAATTGCTTTGGAAAATATTTATAATTGAAACTAGATATAAATCTTTCAAATAGTTTTTTATATAAATAGAATCAGATCTTACTGATAATTAATTATTCTTTCAAACAGTTCTACTATGTACTTAAACTACAAATTTTTTTTTATTTTTCACATATACTGCGTCAACCACTTTGGTCATTGGCAAATATGGAACTAATTACAAACATGAAAAATATTGATTGACTTAAGAAATTTTAAGGTTTTATCTAATTTGTCCGTAAGAGTTGTCTTTATACAGTGTGGAAACCACTTATGGAATAAAATTCTTTGTCATTATTTTAGAAAATTATAAAAAATGCCGAGACACGTCAACTTTTGAATTGAGTTGTGCGTTATGTAAACATAAATGTATATGTACAGGGTGATTCATGAAAGTATGCCATAGTCGGTGTTGTTTTTTAAAATGAAACACCCTGTATATTTGCATATTTTTGAAATCCTCTTAATGAACCGATTCCAACAAACTAAATAATGTATGGTCAATTATGAATTATACAGGGTGAAATTTTTACATTTACAGTTATTAAACACATACATAAAATACCTGATGTATTTGATTTTGATACATTAAAATAAATGCTTAAAATGTTCTCCACCTAGTTGTTGGCAATAGCACAGTCTCCTATAGAACTCCTCCTTAACTTTGTTTAAAGTTTGAGGTGAAATATTCCGTATTTCTGTTGTTATCCTGTCTTTGAGGTCTACAATGCTAGTTGGTTGTGCTGCATATACTTTGTTCTTGAGATAACCGCACAGAAAAAAATCTAACGGCGTAAGGTCTGGCGATCTAGCTGGCCACTCAATAGTACCTCTTCGTCAAGTTCTCTGAATTGTGCATGAATCTTAGACACAGTACTTTGTGAAATATCGGGCAATTCGGATACCTGTGATTAAATAAGTTTGCCACTTCAACTTGACTTCTGCAGTTATCCCCGTACCCGATCATCATTAAAATTAAAAATCTCAATTCGGTGAGTCTCAGTTAAATATTTCATTGTTATGTCGACAAGGAAAGAGTGTTTGACAAAGATTTTACTTTTTCAGTATAAACTGTCAACACATCAACAATTGACAGAATAGAAAACAATCCACATTACTCACCGATTTAAAACAATCCACATTATTTACCGATTTTGTCTAATTATTGGCGTTTTTAGGAAATTGTTAGGTATTTATGTTAAAATTCATGGGCGTAGCAGGTTTTGTTTAATAGATTTTTGATAAATCCATATTTAGCTAATTTAAAAAAGTACCAATATTTCAGGTGTAATAAATTATTAATATTCAAATTTCACCCTGTATA
>CAJUYG010001353.1:75898-93114 GCA_910591675.1 Galerucella calmariensis
AAAAAAAAACAACACCGACTATGGCATACTTGCGTGAATCACGTGTCTCGGCATTTTTTATAATTTTCTAAAATAATGACATGAAGAATTTTATTCCATAAGTGGTTTCCACACTGTATTATGGGGAACAACACACAAATAACGCATATAATTAAGATAGGGACACTCTGAAATAATATGCTTCACAGATTTAATACACTGGCACTGATCACACAGAGATATGGCTTCTTTGGACATCAAGTATTGGTGGGTTATGCTGGTGTGTCCAATTCTAATCCCAATTGTCTTCACTTGATCGGATCTATTGTTTGGTAGGGAAGGAGCTCTAGATACACATCGTGTATTAATTGGTGAAGTTTATAGCGGGGGCTCAAATTCCATCTTAGCTGCCATTCGTTGGTTATGTATTTTTTATAGAGTCTTTATGGTCTTGGCTAGGAACTATATTTATTAATGTTACCGCGGGGTTGATAGAAAAATGTTTGGCAGTTTTAACTCATTTTAAGAGAAACAGACGTTACCTGTACACACTGCGATACCATCGAAGACCATAATCATATTATGCTAGTCTGCACTCTACAACAACGACAGATAGCACGACAAACCCTCACGGATAAATTAAGACAACGACAAAAACAATATCCAACTACAAACATAGACATAAACGACAGAACCATAATCGAATTTCTGAATGATTGGGGAAACAGCATGATCTTGGGCAGCAGATCACGTAATATCACACTAACTTTACCTTCTTTTCTGTTTCAGAGCAGGGAATTCGGTCCTTGCTAATTTTGGAGTGCGGTTGTTGTGTTTTCTTGGCATTGGTTTCGATGGATGTTGCGTGGATACAGGTCATATGCCGAAAGGCAGGCGAACCATTGCGCTGTGGTGCGGCCCCTGCATTCCTAAGGGGATGCTGGGTTCGGGCTCGGCAGCATGAACACTTCACTTCTCTGTCTGTGGTGGAATTCTTGGCAACTGTAACACTGCGCCGGCCCATTTCCTCTTCTTTGTTCTTCTCATATACGTATACCATTACACTTCCCTTTTTTCCTCTCTCAGTTACTTTGCTAGCTTCCTGTAGTCTTCAGGTTCTCTACAAGAGATTTTTACTCAGAGTCTTTCTCGGATGGTTGTGTACCTTGTCTTGATTCCCATCCTGTGGATGTCTCTCCTCACGGTAGATACTCCTGAGGATGACAGGTGGTGGCCTGTGTGTCGTCCTTTTATTTTCCTAGATGGTGTCATCTATCATATATTTGTTGGCTTTCTTACGAGCGGCCGCTTCCTTTTTCTTCTCTCTTTGGATTTTTCTGATGAACACCACTTTCGTGAAGTCCATCACCTCGTTGTCTTCTGCTTGGGGGGGATTCCGTTCCTTGTACTAGGGACACTTTCCGATTGGCTTCGGCTTCCTCTTTTTTCTTCTTCATGCTTTTCACTGTATTTGCCATGCTTTCTTTCCATGGCAATCCCCAGTCCCGTTATTTCTTCTTCCATTCTTGTTATGGTTTTTCTCAGTTCTTCAGATTCTTTTTTCACTTTTTTGGCTTCCTCCTCTGTCCCTCATTCTAATCAGGTATTCTTCTTCACTTTCATCATCGCTCCCCCATACATATTCCTTAGTAGATGGATCCTGTCTTTTAGTGTTCTTGCTGCTAGCTCGGTTGCTAGCACGGCTGCTCTGTTTCTTCGGCGGCATCTAGATAGTCCCTGACCTTCACTGTTCCTAAAACGTACAAAACATCTATTAATTACGGATGTGAATATTTGAAAAAATCTCTTTTCTTTCATAAACTCCTGTCTACTCGACTGCTCGTGAATTGGTGGCTATATAAGATAACAGCCCGACCTAACATAACCTAATCTAACAATAATAATAATAATAATAATAGCCTTTAATGCCCAACAGATATAAATGCCCTTTACAGAGCATACGAAAAAATACAATTGACATTTGCAATTAAACAAATAAATAAATAAACAAATACAAAACAATAAAATCGAATTACAACAATAAAATGAAATTACATCAATAAAGTAGAATAGATAGATTACATAATAAATTCAGAATGAGCCTTTTTCTTAATAAAACTTAGACTATCAACAAGTCACACGAACTACATAAATGATTAAAATTACAACACATAACATTCACTGGCGAGTTAAATAAAATGTTAGTTCTAGATCCTTCACAATAAAAAAGTAAATGTTGTCTAGTATTGTAATTAGGCACATTAAAACTGAACTTACTTAGAATCTCTGGACACATAATTACACCGTGAAAAATCTTATATAAAAGTTATAAGGATGACAGAACTCTACGACAAACTAGACTTTCAAAATGAAATTTATCTAGGAGAGATTGATAATCAACTCCTCTTGATGGATAAGATCCGCACATTTTAAAAACTAAATATTTTAAAAATTTCCTCTGCACAGGATCTGCCCTGGTTATGTGATTATTATAGAACGGATACCAAATAATTGAACAGTATTCCAATTTGGAACGAATAAAAGAGTGGTAGAGTGTTTTTAACACAGCAATATTTTGAAAACCTCGACAGTTCCTCACAATGAAGCCATAAAACCTAGATGCCTCTGCTACTTTAATCTCTATATGTTCAATAAAATTCAAACGTGAATCGAAAATAACCCCCAGATCCTTAATAGATGAATTCTGAGATAGAACATTTCCATCTATATTGTAGTCAAAATTTACCATCGTTTTTTTTCTTAGAGTATGATACCTTTTTACATTTTGAAACATTCAATGCGAGTCTGTTCACGGAACTCCAGTCAGATATTTTTTCCAAATCGGACTGCAATACTACACAATCAGCCACATTTGATATGGGAAGAAATATCTTCATGTCCTCTGCATAAATCAGCCTACCTGAATCTAAAGAGCGATCAATGTCATTTATAAATAAAAGAAATAACAAAGGTCCGAGGTTTGATCCCTGTGGAACACCTGCTTTAGCTATATATTTTTGTGAATGACCATTATAAAAAACAAATTGCTTCCTACTCTCTAAGTAAGACTGACAAAGCATTAACAAATTTGGTGAAAATCCGAACTGATTCAATTTATCAATCAAGATACCATGATCCATTCTGTCAAATGCCTTAGAGAAATCTGTATATATTACGTCCATCTGTCCACCTGCATCTATCACTTCAGATAATAACTGTGTTATCAATAGTAAATTATTGGTTTCAGTCGATCTTTCACTCATGAAACCATGTTGCGCGGGAGATATAAGAAGGATAGATACGATTATAGATGACCATCTCAAAAACTTTGGAGAAATTTGACAAAATTGAAATAGGACGATAGTTGTTAATTTTATACCGATCATCAGATTTAAATACAGGAATAATTTTAGCTTACTTCCATGTATCGGGGAAGGTTACAGATTGTAAAGCAAGATTGAATATAATCTTTAGAGGATAAGCTAATACAGAAATACAGTCTCGTACAAAAAAAGATGGAATATAATCACAACCTGATGTCAGCCTCAATGATTTCCTCTTCAGTGATATTTTTCACGTTTACAATGTCACCATAAAAATGTGCTTCATACAATTTTGCCCTAGAAGAATCTGAACCTGTTGATGATACAAAAACACTTTCAAAAAACTCAGCAAACTTATTAACTATACTAATAGGGTTTGAAAATGTTTCATTATTAAACGACATAGATCCAGGTAAACGTGAACTTTTATTCTTTGCATTTATGTATGACCAAAACTGATTAGAATCGGTAGCAATATTAGTTTCAATTTTGTTTAGGTACAATTGATAAGCAAGTTTGATCTGTAATTTAGTTTGTTTCCTTAATTGTTTAAATTGATCATGAAAGTATGTATTGTTTGTTTGCCTGTAATTATGAAGATACTTCTCTTTAAGTTTAATATTATAAATGATATCAGAGTTGTACCATGGTGGGAAATTACGTTTACAATTTTTATATACAGGCACAAAGTTATCAAGGGTTGAATACAGCTTGTCATAAAACTCACCAACCACCCGATTAACATCATTCAAATTTAATAAATAATCCCAGTTAACATTCGAAAGAAATTCATATAACTGCAAATAATTAGCACGTTTAAAGTTGTAAGTCTTTTTGTTTAAGTTTGGTTGAAATTTATCTAAACTTTTAAATAAATTAATTACTGTTATAAATAATGAAGGGTGGTAAGTATCTTCTGTGACAACAGGAGGTATATTTCTTATAACATCACATTCCAAGTTAGACAAAACAAGATCTAATAAACGATCAGAAGAATTTTTAATGTTATTAAATTGTTTTAAGTCATAAAAATTAATAAAATGATGGATAGTATAGCATTTTCGATCATTAATGTTATTATTGATAAAGTTGCTGACATTAAAATCTCCAAAAAATAAAAGATCCTCACCGTGCAAAGCATCAAAAGATTCCAAACATTCAAAAAAATCCTCAAACATATCAACAGATACTGAAGGGGTTATGTACACTAATAATGTTATAAAGGATCTATGAAGAACCTGACATTTACAAATTAACAAATCAATATTAACAAAGTTTTCATCAAAAAATAAGGTGTCCATTTTAATACAGGTAATATAATTCTTAAATGCCAACATAACTCCACCACCAACTGTAAGACCAGTACCAGCAAGATTTCGATCTTTTCTAAAAATTTGGTAACCACTTGGAAACATCTCAGAATCTTGAACTACTGGCTGCACCCATGTTTCAGAAACCGCGACAATATCACTATCAATGTCACTAATGTATGAATAAAAGCAGTTAATTTTTGAATTAAGTCCTCGAACATTTTGATAAACGAAGGTGAGTGGTGTATTACTATTACTGCTGGGCGTCATCAGTTTAAATTCACAACTTTAGGATTTCCGTTAAAATACTTCAGATACACGTTCTCACCATTTTCCCTCCTAGTTCTTACTTCATCCTTTAATTTCTTCAACTTTTTCCTTTGCATCATATCTGACTCTATATAAATTTTTCGGTTCCTGTTAATTTTCTTTTTATTTCTCAAAACCTCCAGCACATCACTTGATCTTTTTAAACTAACTTTTAGGGGTCGGGCACCGTTTTTGTTATAACCTAAAACAAGAGCTATAATGAGATTAGTGTATTCATGTAATGCTTATAAAGGTTAGAAGATGAAAAGTTAGAGAAACGAGTTAGGTACTCAAAATTAATCAAGGAATTAAAAGTAAAAAAAATATATTATAAATTATAAAATCGAGAGTCAGTTTTTCATTCAATTTACCTACAATTGTTGAGAATGCTCTTCCTAGGTACGTTACTGATCTAACTCGAATTTCTAAAGATGATTCTACGAATGTCCATTTGTGGAAAAAGAAGTGGAATGTTGTGTATACTTGCGAGTAAAGCGTTATAGCTACTATCTAGTAGACGGCCTGGCACCCCGACAATATACTCTTTAAATCAATCTATAATTATTAAACCACCACACTGGATTTATTAGATTATTTGTTTATTCCAACATAAAATGTTTACTTGAGGTTAGTTATCTTTCAAGATTCTTATTAAAGGTTTATTTACGAGGAGTGGCTCTACGAAACGCTACTCTTAAGTTCTAAGGGCGTTGGGAAAATCGGCAGATTGTATTATAGTATTCAGAGCAGAAGGATTTATTATAGAAAGACGGAACCGGCGTATAATGCGCACTTCGATTTGAATACGGATTTAGGAATGTATTTTTTATTTTTAATAGTGGTGCTCAACGTATTATACAAAAATAATAATTCAACACTGATACAATGTGTTAATTAATATTATATGAATTGATTGCGAGAGAGAGAAGCTTTGAAGACGCTCAATATATCGTGGACCTGTTGAGGTTTTTTCGGCAAAGTGTGTTCCCATAATTTTATTCCCGCTCAAACATTAACTTTCTCTGGGTATTGAGTACGGTACTCTTGCATCCAGTGTGTATTTTCCGAGTCCCAGTACCGATAAGTTTGACGATTGACATGACCGTTTTTTTAAGGAGCCGTCCCTTCGCCGGCACCACCTCAGCCTCCTGGGCTTATTGTGGATACTCCTAGTGTTCTGAATACAGCCCATACAGCCAATCCATTCCCTGTATTAGCTTATACAGGTTCTTTGCTGGTTGGTTGTAAAAGTCTTCTGGAGTCATTTGGGGTCTACCATACAGTTTCTGTCTCCTGTGGTCCAGCGTGTCACAGTTGCATAGTATATGCAGAGCTGTTTCGGTATCCTTTTTTGCATCTTCTGCATGTAAGGTCTCTGTTATACAGCTCTATTTTGTTTAGGTGCTCCTTTGTGGGAAAGTGTCCCGTAAGTAGCCCCGTTATGGTGCGTAGTTTGCTCGTTGGGATCAGTTCTTTCGCTATTTTTTTCTGAAGGTTCTTTAATAAATTCCTTCCCATGTATTCGCCTGGGCGTATTCTTCTAGTGTTTATTGTGTTGTTCTTTCACCCACCCTTTTAACCATGACCTAGTTAAGCATCTGGGGATGCCCACAGCTGGTTCGGGTCCGTTCATCAGAGTTGACGATCCTGCTCTTGCGAGTTCGTCAGCTTTTTCATTGCCAGCGATTTCTCTGTGACCTGGGATCCACTCCAGTGTTACACTGTTCCGAGTCGCCAGTCTCAAGTTTTTCGCAGCATTCCCATACCAGCCGAGATGTTACCCTAGATCCCTGAAGTGCTTTAAGGGCAGCTTGACTGTCAATGTAGATCCTGATCTGCTTGTTGTTGTAGGCTCTCATGTTATTTGCCCTTGCACATGCAAGTATTGCATAGACCTCTGCTTGAAATACCAAGGCGTATTTTCCAGGCGAGACAATTCCTTCATATTTGCTTGATTTGCTGTATATACGCTCCGGTGCCGAGCTCATTCTTTGATCCGTCTGTGTACCAGATCAGTTCATTCTCTCTGAGTGATGATGCGTTCTCTTTCTCAAGCTCCTTTCGATCTTTGATGACAATCTCGAAGTTCTTGCAAAAGATATATCTGGTGGTTATGTGGTCATACACATGCTTTATTTCTGTGTGTCCCTTTTTTAAAACATCAGATCTGTTATTTTGTTATATGTTATAATTTCACAAAACTCAATTCGTCTATTAAAATTATCTTCCTCAAGTTCTTGTAGAGAACTTGCCGAGAACACTCAGGGGGACAGTAGAAAAAGACATAAGACACATTGCCGCTACGAAAGGAACGCTTTCATAGTATTTTGAGCGCCCGATTGATAGGCTGAGCTTGCGCGTAATCTAAACGTCAACCAAAGATTAGGGTTAACGTTTGTAATACATTTAAACGGTTCATTATTGTGATATTTTGATTAGGATTAATCACAGACCTGCCCTTTTTCCATTTCTTCCTACGTAATGTGTTAGGAAGACATTTACAATCGATGACGCAAACCAAAAAGGATATTCTTCTTTATTCCTTATCCTCATTTTTTCAAGTTGTAAAAAATGCTAATGTTTTTGTGAGATCTACCGTTTGGAAGATGAAACGTAAAAACCATTTGAATTCCTTTTTCACAAGCGGCCGTGGGCAAGAGTTGCAGCTCCAAAAACTTGGGTTTAACTATACATTAAACCCCCCTTCATGTCTGAGAAATAAAATCTCGTCCTTTGACAAACGCACGCTAATCCAAAAAAAAAAATCTTTATTCGCAACCATATATGTAATGCTGTCATTACTGACGTCATTGAAGGTTACAAAGTGTCATATTACACACCTCTACTTCCCGCCCTCACTGCCCACCATCTGAAATAATGTGGTAGTTAATCTATTTTAGATGAATAGCTAATAACTAACTAATCTCTCGACAGTAATTAAACTCTTCCCACCTCGGTGTGTAATATACTATTACATGGACTATACTCGCAAGCCAATATCTGATATTTTCAATAGGGTGGACCAACTGAATTTGGACGGAGCTCGTATATAATGAATAATAATATATTATTATTCAAGAAACTGAAATTATTTAAAAGCCGCTTCTGCATAAATGTTAGCAACAATTACAAATGGCGGGTCGAGTTGCCACAAGAGCAAGTTACTTTGCGTTCACCGATCGGCATCGCCGACTAGTTTATGATCTTGTTTATTCATAGTACTTATACAATGCGTTAGAAGGATTAATTATACAATTATTGCATGAGAAACGCGCTATTTATTTATTCCACCATTGCTAATCAGCCGTCAGTAAAGCAACCAAGAACTTTTTTGCATGGGCTTTACGCGTAAGGTTCCTTGTTAACGATGGAATTCTATTTTTTGTGATTTTTTATAATTAATTTCTTATGGTCTGTACCTATTAAGGTAATTTTAGATTAGACAATTTCTTGTGTAATATTTAGTTGAAGTTTTGGAACAGTTCAAATTGTTGAGAATAAAATTGAAAATTGTTTTAAAAATGGTCTATATCCGGTCAAATTGTAGAAAAAATAGAACAGGCATTGGAGTTCTTCCTGATCCCATGTTTTCCATTCTTTTCTGTCCCTGGATAATGCCTTCATCTCTTCTAATGTCTTTACTTTGTTTTTTCCAATTTCTTAAATCTGGTCTACCCATTTCCTCCTGGGTTTTCATCTTTGTCTCTCTCTGGATATTCCCATTTCCATTACTTTTCTCTCTAATCTATCTTGCTTCATTCTTACTAGGTTAGGTTAAGAAATCAAGCAATCATATTACATTTCATAAAATATGACGGAAAACAAGTTACTTAGAAATAATTGTCATTATAAACGCTTGAATCATTGGCCACCTTTTTTGTAAGACACTGAACACAGATGTAGGTATTTAAAAGTTTCAGTGTTTTTCACCGAGCTCTCCTCTGCACGGTGAAATATTTTTCCTCGCAACCAACATGAAACATTTAAAATAAAAATAACAATAAAACGAACAATTGCATCTGTAATTAAACCTGTTTTTGTTTTATCAAATAGTTTTACATCAAAGTTTTTGCTGGAATCGATCGATCGATTCGCAGTGGCGTGTTCTGAGAAAAAATCATGAATGTGAGAGAGAATTTGACCAGATTAAGTTAACATATACGTACAGGGTTTCTCATTATATGTTCCCCGAACAATGAACATAATAGAAGAGTAAACAGACGTATTATCCTATGCCAAAATAGAATCGTACAAATATTTTTCTACAAGCGTCAAAAAATGACAAGGTTCGCGCATTGAAAACAATATGGAAAGTGACCCTTTTTTCTCATTTTCCTTCGTTACCATGACACCGTGCGTGAAGTAGTGTGCGAAATACTTACTTCGCACACTTGTGATGCCTTTTGGTCAATATAATAAGTTAACAATAATATTTAAATAAAAGACATAAATTCCCTTGAAGCTAATTTCAACAAATCATAAGAACGTTGAATCGTTACATAAATAGAAGTAGGAAGGTCGCACCTACGATGTCAAGCTCAGAGGGTGAAATAAACATAAATAGTATTATTTATATTTACTTATGATGAACTTGACTTGTCGTATAAATATGCAAACGATAGTGTTTTAAGAAACACTATTAATATTAGTGTTAATGTTAATGTGAATGTTAGAATATGAATATCACAATTCATAAGTAATAAGTAGTATAATATATAGTAGTAAGTTTAAGTAATAAATAGAACGTATCCCAGTGCTACGGGTAGTTGTTTTATTCCTGTAAGATGACCCTCCGAGTGAACAGCAACACTATCAGTTGAGAAGCCGATCTATGTCGAATACCACCCCGTAACAACCACATTACACACTGCATGTAAACTATATGGGATTTTTATATTTTAACCGTTATGTTCCTCAATCAAGCAAAAATCCAAGAAAAAAAACTATTAACTTAAAGGTGCGACTTCTTGATCATAGAAGAGAACATATACTTCCCCACTGACTAAAGATTCCGACGATATTAATGACACCCTTGAATCATTATATTCGTGCCACTGTCCCGTGTAGGGATGTCGGCAATATGCCGTGTAGTGACCTATGTAAGTGGTTTCACTGTGATTTGATATAGAGTAGAGGTTGTACCTACTTACAGGGCGCCTCATTATCAGCCGCGTATTGGCTCATATCAAGCCCTTCTATTGGAAAATCTATTGCAACATTAAGTTTTCTCCTCAATCTTTTTGTCAAGTGTTTCCTCTCTTGTAAACGAATCCAAACATTGTGAAAGTCGTAACTGACCTATGCCTTGGGGTATGGCATCGAAGGTAACTGAAAAGTGACCACAGTGTGTACACTTGAGTGTTGATTTTAATTGACCGACAAAGTTATCTACAATCTTGGAGTTATTCATTCTCGGATATCTTAACCAAGATTCTTGCGCTTTCTCACTGTCACTGAGTTTTTCATCAATTTCTGTTAATATGGGCGTTGGTTTTGCATGTACCCTGTGAAGTCCTTCTAATAGGTAACGAAGAAACTCCTGCGCATCTTGTTGAGCGTATCCCTTGAACCTTGGAGCGAATCGCTGAATCTGACTTTTCAATGATACTGTATTAACCAATATGTCTGAACCGTCTTCAGACCAAAGCTCTTTAATAACTTCAGCCAATGCTTTAATTAGTGTTCCTTTCATGCTGGATATGCTTGTGTTAATATCTCTTATGTATGCGTCTTTCTTTAAATATTCTAATAGCCACCTTGTGTTTGATAGGCATTGGATAACGCTATTCATGAAACATGTATTACCAATATTTTTGAGGCAAATTGTGAGAAAATTTAACACTACCTAATTTTATTTATTATTTACAATGTTAACATTAATGGTGCAGCCAGTGCACGAACCAATATTTATTCCTAAACCAGATAACTCAGATTCAGCTCGTGATATCGTAGTTTTGGGAGTTGGAAGACTATCCATTTTTGATTTGCAAGCAACTGCCGTAGAGGTGACAGCACTTGATCCTGAAATTTCACAGGCTAACATTTTATTTGATATTTGAATTTTATTGTTGATAGAATCTTCCACGTATCCTTCGGCCACAGTCGAAGATTTCCATACTCCATGTCGCTTCAAAACACATATATCGGCACCCGTATCAACAAAAGGAGTGTGGCTGATGTTCTCCGAAAACAATGGCCCGTGTAGGCATCAGGATTTGGTAATTTTAGGTGTTTTTCTATTGAGCTTGGCATCTTTCCAATACTATTTATTCCAACAACTTGGTTAAAACATCTCTTATTTTGATACTTCAAAAACAATCGGCGACTGGTAGCATAACTTGGACGAAGAGCCGCATATTTTCGGTGAATGTCAGTATAATCTAAATTTGAAACTGTAAAAATTCGTTGTATATTCGTTTTTGTATCGGGTACTTCAACAATCAAAATGGAATTTTCATCTTCTATGTCATCGACCGTCATTTTAGTGAGTTCCTCACGGCGGCAAGCACCCGAAATACCCAGTATTAAAACAACCTTAAAGGAAATCAGTAATTTGAAAAACACATAAAACAATCATCAAAAATCTACCTTAACCAACAAATAGGTTTCATCATCTACCTCTCTTATGAATTTTTCAACTTCCTCTCTAGTCAATACCTTAGATTTCTTAGGATGATTTCCAACTGACAATTTTTTCAAATATGGAACCAACTTGGTAGATTTCTTAAAATCCACGTTTTCTTTAACATTGAGTGTTGGTTTCAACAGAGAATATATTGCCCATAACGTGGAAGACTTCAGCTTCTTAGACTTCTTTGCAAAATACGCCAACAGCACATTTTCGGATATTTTCCTGGCTTTGTTTGCTTCACACCACTCTTTAAATTGCTGATATGCATTTTCATACTGGCGCCTCGATTTCTCCGGTAAAAGATTTGAAACTACTGAATTAGCCGCATCTGTCAAGTTAGGTGGGGTATTGCTTACTTCAACGTCGCTCGAAATTTCCATTATTTTACAGTTATAAATATCACGTACAAAATTGACGCGAATAAAAAGTCACTCCAAAATAATTATCAAGAACTGTCACTTTGAAATAATTGTCAACAAATGCCATTTTATTTCCATAGTTACAGTAATTACTTGATTTGGGAAAACAGTTTAAGCCAGTTCAATACTATTTTTCATATTAAGCTAAGCATGTTACTAATTTTAGAACAATATTTTTGACGTTTGTAGAAAAAATTTTGTTTGCATCTCATGCGCGAAATACTTTGGTGATCGAGAACTAATTTTTTTAACGAGGCGCAGCTTCTTCACAGATTTTTACCAGTCCAGACCTAGTTGTTGAATTGCTGATAGCTTCAAGCAGAGTCTGGCTGTCGGTGAAAATTTCAATTTTTTTGACCGGTATATCCTCTTCTGATGTATTTATCAATGCAGGCTATAACGGTAAACGTCTCTGCTTGAAACACAGTTGTGTATTGACCAAGGCTAAGTGAGAGTTTTTTTCTAGGTCCACTTATACAGGCTCCAGTGTCATGGTTTGTTTTGGATCCATCGGTGAACCAGATGATTTCTCCAGAATTACATGGATGCATCACCTGTTCCCTGGATGGGATGATGATATTCACTAGCTCAGTGATTATGTTCTCCGGTGTCATGATATCGAAGCTCATGTAAAATATCCTCCTCCAGATGTGAATACAATAGTTACTTATGTACCAAAGCAGTAAAGTGATTCTTTATCGGACGAGTCTGAAATTATGAGACGAGCGAAGCGCAGCGTATAACAGGCGAGTCCGATAAAGACACTTTACTGACGTGGTGCAATATAAGAAATATCTGACATTAATGTAATAAGTGTTGCCTACGTACATAGGTACACGAAACTGCCAAGTACAAACAATGGCAATTAATATTATTTTGGTGTGGTGGTAGAAAAAATCTTGTGTGTATTTCGAGCAGAAAGTCCTTTGGTAGTCCTGACAGACAACTTTCCGTCTCGACTGCCAAAGAACTACTTTCTGATCTTGATACACGAATAGCTATTTTTTCTTCCAAAAAAACTGGTGGAACATTTGAAAAATAAATTCAACAAAACGTTTTCATTCACGTTAAAATGCGCGCCGCCCCCCGCTACAATGATGCCCGCCTCTAAATGCAGTCGCGCTTAATTCTTGAGTCCAGCCGCGTTCGTTTGAAATTTAAAATTCAAATATTTTTAAAAGTATTGCACATAACTTGATTTTTCAATTTTTTTTTTCTTCAAACTTGCCTTATCAATTGGGTACACTTAATTCGCTGAAAGTACTCATATAGAAGTATCTAAAAACAAAAGATTTTCGATTGTTGAGAAAAGCAATGTACAAAATATAATTTTTCAAAAAAAAGAGGTTATATTTGATACTTCTCACACACCGTCACAACTCCTGAAGTGTCAACAACAACAAAAAATTATTTCAATATACTTTCGAAGATATCATGGGTTATATGTTGGAGTGTAAATTTCAAAAATTTTCCCATTTTCCACACATTTTTCGCTATAAAATGATTCAGCCCCAAACTGTGGATGTCGTGAATTTATATTTCAGATGGTCATTAAAATTCTGAGTAATGGTATGTAGATTTCTCTGTCGTTTTTACTACGCTAAATGTTCTTCGATTTTTCCTTTGTAATAACAGTGGGAAAGTGTGAATATTTTGATGGAGAACTTGAAGATTTTCTGTTCAGTACTATGGATATATTAAAAAAAATGTATTCCAGATTTAGAGACATTTGTCACGTTTTTTCAATGTCACTCGGAAGGAGCTCCTTCGCCAAATGTTATAACAGATTAATCATCGCTGTACATTTGAAATTATGGCGAATGCGTTGTAGTTGAAAAGTTATCAACTCTTGTTTGAAAACAACCAAATTGTGTTAAATTGTTTAATATTCTCTTCAGTGTGTGACAGCTGGGTCTGGGTCGATCTGGACATCTTGTAGCAAATAATGAAATACGTGTTGTAGTAACAGCTCTGTCACATTAACCATGTATTAAAAGTAAATTTATATAATCTTCATTGTTTTAGTAATTTACGTTACAAGACCGGTGTCGGTGTGTCGAGCAATTTCTGTTCTGTGTGCCACCGATTCATCAACATACCCTTCAGCCACCGTTGGTGACTTCCAACCGCCATGTTTCTTTGGTGTCATCAAGTCTCCCTCAGATTCAACTAAAAGTGTAGCAGACGATCTTCGAAATGAATGACCTGTATATGAGTTAGCATTTTCAAGTTGAGGAAAATTAGCTACTGTTTCAGGTGCCTTATAAAACTGATTTTTACCCACAACCTGATTGATACATTTTCCATTGCAATATGCATTAAACAGGCGGCGATCCTTTGCTGCTGCTGTACGAAGGGCTATGTACATTCGGTAATATTTATTATATTCTTTAGTAACTACGAATCTCCTGTTTACATCATTCTTTGTTTGCTTCAGTTTCACAATTAATAACTCTCCCGAATCTTCAATATCATCTAATGTTACCTGGCTGATTTCACAAATTCGACAAGCTCCTGCAATCCCAAATACAACAACCTTGTCCATTAAATGAACATCATCGGGTGCATTATTCAAAAAATCACTAATTTGTGTACTCGTAAAGATCGCAGCTTTCTTGGGCGTGTTACCTTCTCTATTTTGTTTTAGAAATATAATTAGTTTGAAATATTTTGAAATGTCTCTATTATTATTGGATCGTAACAAACTTTTAATCATTGAATAATTCGACCACACTGTTGATGGCTTTTGTTGTTGTGCCAGTTCCGGAAAATAAGCCAATAACTCAGAGAAAACTCGGAATCAGACATTTTGTAACTTTATATTATTCAAAAAAAGGTAGAGCGTGTCGCAGGACACACGGTAGGAACTTTAGTTCCTTTAAAGCAAAAATTATGTAATACATCTGACGTTATAAATGAACAATTTGCATATTCCTTTGGTCGAGTAGTAATAAGCAAACTAGACTCTCACGCGGTAGACCCGGGTTCGATTCCCCGTGAAGAAGTTTTTTTTTATTGTTAATTTTATTTTTAAATAATTATTCTGCTTGATATTAATAACAACAGCAGGTAGACGTTTGAAATATTCAGCAAAATATTCATTATTATAGATAATGGTACGGTACCCTTCATGAGGGAGTCCGACTGGCAACATCTTCTTATAACAGTATCGTATATTTAAAAAGGGAAACCGTAGCATTATACAAATTGGACATTCAAGAACTGTACGTTTACCACAAAAAAAATTAGTGGAAACATAAAATTGAATAGTTAAATTTTCAATTTGAAGTTATATTACAGTTTATATAAATTTTTATTTTCTAGATTTTTTTTGAGTGGGTCGTAGAAAAAATATGCTGTTTGACTCGTGTGGATTGTCCATATCGCACTTGAACGATTAAGCACTCCGCCTACGGCGTCGTGCGCAAACTTCGTCCTCGTGCAATATGGCCATCATATCCACACTAGTTACACAAACTACTATTTCTATCAAAATATGCCCTTTTACATTTAAAAACAACCTGCCAAATGTCAAATCAATTTATCCATCCATTTTAAAGTTATCGAATTAAAACATTCAAGTTTTCAAAATTTCAACACCCTATATTTCGAAAAGTAAATGTGCTAGACCCCTTAATCCTCATATCATTTTGTCCAATTTTACGAGAGCAATCTACATGCAAACGTTGTAATTACCCTTAACATTCGAGACACTTACACCATTTTTTGCGCGATCGTATTGAAATAAATTCCGAATAAAATAATTTAAAAGCGAAATGTCAAAAATGACATTTACACTTCTCGATCAGTTTAATAGTTATTTATGATATGAGTGTTGTGAGGTAGTGAGGTTTTATTTTGTGAGTGAAAACGTTTGTGAAATGAGCGGAGCGAATTGAACAATTTCACGAACAAAATAAAATCACTTTTAACACAAATACCATACAATGTTTTTTGTACAACTTCCCTATTTTGATAATGAAACGAGCGAATTTGCAATGACAATAAATTCAAAATGCATTTTAGTATTCAAATAATCAAAAGATTGTTGTGAATGGCAGACGTTTACATAGCAGCGTGCTAAAAATATTTTTAACACTAGTGTTAAAAGTATTTTTAACACGCTGCTATGTAAACAATCGTTTTTAACATTGTTTGCTATCATTAAAAGTGTCACTTTTAATGACAGTTGTACAAAAAATATATTTTGCGTTTTGGTGAAATTGTTTTTATGCTATTTATTACTTATCGACGTTTGAACGGTAAGTAAATCACTTACCGACGTGTTAAACTTAGTAACCAGTAAACACAACCTACCGTCCTGACAGCCGATGCTGTAAATAAACAAAAAAGATCAATCGCACAAAAAAAATTATGGAAATAATAGTAAAAATTTATCCGAACAAATTCAAGTAGATCACCATCACTGCGAATAACAGCTTTGCATAGAATTTTAATATAGCATCGGTGGTTCAGTGGTAGAATGCTCGCCTTCCACGCGGGCGGACCGGGTTCGATTCCAGGCCAAAGCATATGAATCGTAAACGAGAGAGAGACTCAGGAGTGATCACACGCACGCAAGCAAGGCACATAACGAAGCAACGTAACATAACGTAACGTAACGGTCAGATATTTTGCGTCGCGACCTCTGGTCGCTCAAACATAACTTGACGTAAAGAACTAAAGTTCCAACAACTAATATTACCTATCTGTCCAGTATCTTACAATATAAATTTTAAACATTTAGAATGAGTAGATAGTAAAATAATTATATTGCATAATCCATTAAAACGATTGAACAATTTTCATTTATTTATTGGCTAACTTGTCTCGCCCATCAGATAGTATTAATCTTAATAATAATTATGAAAGTTTCAACAATGTTTAACTACTCAATAAAATAATAAATTTTCATACAATCCTCCTGCTATTGTTTATCTTAAAAGCGTTGGCTACTTTATGGTGATTGTGTGAATCTTTTCCATTATTAGTACGGGTAATAATCCCACCTAAATCGAATTCTGTGAAATACATTCATAGCTATCGAAGATAATAGTTTAATACTATTTTTCTACACCCGTGTTAAAACAATGCACTTATATGCCCATAATCCGTTTCATAATGATACCCATTACGATACAGATTTTCAATCAGTTATATTGTGACTTGTAAGACAAAAGTAGTGCGGAGTTCAAAAGAAGTTTCGTTGCGACACTTGAAGGGTTTTTTAGAGAGAGCGTCTACT
>CAJUYG010001354.1:0-22894 GCA_910591675.1 Galerucella calmariensis
CTTGTGTAATCCAGGAAGGTTCCATAAGAAATTACGTGATCTGTATAATACTTGATATAGTTGGACCAAAGCAATTTTTTGTCGAGGATGCATTAAATCCCAGATAATTTAACGGACTTTTAATACAAACTTGTTTGAGGTCTATAACGCATTGCTTATAGGTTTTATTGGTAACGTAAAAACAGATATCATCTGTGTACTTACTATAGTATATTACCTACATAACGTGTGCGGAAAGTGACATTTTTCACACGAGTGGGAAATATTGTAGCACAAGGCATGAGCCGAGTGCGACAATCACACAAGTGTGAAAAATCACTTTCGCACGAGTAATGTACAGTATTTTTCCTACGATCACGTTATAATTTCACCAAATAATGTGTAATCAACATCTGACATATTAATACACAAAATGTTACAATTGAAGAATTGATTTCAAAATAAACAATAGCTATCATTAGTGACAAGGATTCAAGTAGTTTAATTATATAATATAGGTAGGTTATTACAATTTTTGCGCGATCGATCTTTTTTGTTTATTAACAGCATCGGTTGTCAGGACGGTAGGTTGTGTTTACTGGTTTCTAAGTCTAACACGTCGGTAAGTGATTTACTTACCGTTCAGACGTCGGTAAGTAAAGTGGTCCTAAATAATATATTACTTCATTCATTACACAAAAGGAACAAAAAATATATGAAGATTCATATTTTTTTAATGAACAGAATCGAACAGAACAATATAAAAAGTAATAAATAGCATGAAAACAATTTCACCAAAATGCTAATTATATTTTTAACTGATCGAGAATTAAAAATGTCACTTTTGACATTTCGTTAATTCCGAAGAAATTTAAATTATTTTATTGGAAGCTTATTTCGATACGATCGCGCAAAAAATTGTATAAGCATTTCGAACGTTAAGGGTCTCCGGTCTCCAGCAAAATTGGAGGCTTCGCTGCTGTCGACCGGTAAACAACCCTTACCGTTCTTGATACTTAATATACTATATTAGGTAATTGGTTGGATAATTATGGAAATTGAAATTTTTATTGTTCATCATACTTATCATGAATACCTTTCAAGATGATTACATTTTCCTACTATTATAACAAGTGATTTGGATTAGTTGGTACAACATCTGACTTTTGACGAAAAGTACGCGGGTTCGATTCCTGACCGCGTCCTAATTTTTTTTTAATAAAGAAAATTTCACTTTCAAATAGATCGCATCAAATTTGGATATTGCATAGGTAAATCTAATTAAAAATTATATATTTGACAGCTTTCCAGTGGTCAATCTTGATAAAAATTCATTTGACAGCTTTTTTATCCGTTATATGTGACTTTCCTATGTGATCGTAGGAAAAATTATTTTTATGTTATCATTCATAATGTCATGCAGTACTGCAGTATAAATATTAAAAAGTAATGGACTGAGAATAGAACCATGAGGAAGACCGTTATCTACTATTCTAGGACCATATAAAACATTTTATTGTTGTCGCAAATAAAATTTTTTCTATTCCTAAAAAGTTCTAATATATTTTCTGTTTATAAGTACCCATAATATCCAATTTAGAGATCAGCACATTGTGATCTGGCTTTAGAATATACTAATTGGATATTATAGTCTGTACAGAAAGTACGAGGAGTAATAAACCCTAATTAAGTATGCAAAACCTTTACAGGGAGCACCATGAAATTTTTGATAAATCTCTTACTTTAAATTACATTTCTTCCGTAAATCTAAAAACCAGGTAGATCGACCCCGTATTTGTTTCAGTTGTAGCAAAGTTTAGGGTTTCTTCATTGTTAAAGGATTAGCAGATAAGCAATAACGCAATGCAGTGGTGTGTATTTTGGGAAAAAAATACGTTTTAAATTATAATATAATAAAAAATGAAAAGAAATAATTATTGGAATACATTTATTACTTACATTTTATTCTATATCCGACTCGGAAGAGGAAGAATCGTTGTTGACATTAATAATAATAGGGTCGATTAAATCATCACAAATATTGTCAATTTTCAACATATTTGCCTCTACTTTGATAACATGCTCGATACAGTTTGTCCAATTTTCCTTACTAACATGACTTACAGCACTCTCAAACAATTTCACAACATCGTTTATTTTAAAAGTAGTATTTTTTTACAACTTCCCCCTTTACCTGAGCCCATATTAATTCTATGGGATTAAGTTCACAATGATAAGGGGGAAGTCGAAGAACTGATATACCACGAGAAGAAGCCATTTCTTCTACAATGTAGGTTTTGTATTTATTCTTGTTCATTTTTGCAATTCTGTAAAGTTCTTTCCTTAGTGGATCTTTTTTGGAAACTTAATATTTTTCGAAATAAGCCGCTCCAAAAGCTCTGCTTTACGCCAACGACTTGTGGGCAATGCTTCTCGTAACCGTAAATGGTAACTTGCGTTGTCCATAACAATAACAGCCCCTTTTGGAATCAAATCCAACATTTGAACAAACCATTCCTCGAAGACATCCCCATTCATATCTTCGTGATAGTCCCCCGTGCGTTTTGAAATAAAAGTTAATAATCCACCATCAACAAAACCTTCAGAACTTCCAACATGGACAATGATAAGTCTTCTTCCTTTTCCAGATGGTGGCTGCAAACCTAACGACAAACCTTCCACGAATGCCTGCCTTCCGCTTTTAATGTTTTCATCTTGCCAAGATTTGGAAACTGTATATCCAGCATTTATACACACATATATACAAAAATATATAAAATAATTATTGTTACAGATTGGTTTGTTTTCTATTATGAATAAACTGTGTTGCCTTTCTTTATCAAACTTACTAAAATTTATGTACCTCTATCACTTTTTTTTATTAAAGTTAGTACATCCCGTTACCTCTGACCTAAATCGTATATTCTTTAGCATAGCTGCAACTCATTCGTTCAATACAAAATGTACCTTACGGTATACCCTCTTAAAATATATTTTGGTACGTCTATGAAATCTACTTAAATGAATGATTTATTACTCCTCGTACTTTCTGTACAGACTATAGTGACCAGTTGTGTCAGCGCATCCAGAGTCCCTTGATATCTACAAAAACCATATTAGCTTTTTGGTGCTAAAGCATATTACTCTCTACAAAGAACTAAATCGTTTTTCAATTCAACGTTTAAAAGTCTTCGTTATGAATAAGAATAATGATATGGCTCGAAAAGATGAAGGTGAATCATTTTTTTTAATACCGTAAAACCTTACAACTTTGCCCACGAAAATATTGTTTTTGGTTAATATATTTTTGTGAGATTTTTTTTGGTAATTGCGCTTATCCCAAAAGTTATGTTTTTGCATCAAGAATCGTTAGTTCCAGTGTTGTTTCGATATCTTCATAGGAAGTATCCGAAAAAATAAAATAAAAGGGGGTGGGCAAAGTTGTCAGCAAATTTTTCAACTATGCCCACTCATTTAAAAATCATCGTTGAGCAATTTTAAAAGATTTTATTACAACTTTGCCCTCATATTATGTTTTTAAAAAAGTTTCTGCATGTATGAAAGTTAAAAAAACGGCTGAATACTTATAATAAAAGGTGTTTTTATTAGAAAAAATAGGAAATATCACAAAAATAATTTAATTGTTTTCACTCAAACCACTGAATAAACATTTGTCAAATGTCATAGAAAAATAAAAAAAAACTAATACAGTTTCATTGCTGGACAAAACAAAACGTAGCATTCTCATTTAAATATAAAAAAAATCAACAATATTTTGGGAACTCATATTTTAATCTTCACAGCATGTACAGCCTCTTAAAGTGTTTGCTCACTATAGTTTTTATAATGGCGCGCTCCCAACTTTCTCCTATCAGTACCTACCAAGTGCCATACTGCAAAAATATAAATCAGTTTTCATTTTATGCATCACTATAACTATCCTACAGTATTATTATTATTGTTTATAAACAAAATGAGCCATTTGAAGTGAAAAAAAAAACTTTTTCTCGGACGAAAAACTCCGAAAATTTATGTGACAGCATTGCCCTCTGAAGCGGTTTGCAAGTATAACAAAAGCATTCTCAACTACTGTCCTGGCCCTACTCAATCGGTAATTGAAAATTCTCTGCTCTTTTGTCATATTCCTGAAAGGGTAAGGCTTAAGAATGTGGTTTGACAAAGCAAAAGCGGCATCAGCTACTATGACATGAGGTACAGGTGTAGATCTTCCAGGTAGTGGTTTGTTTTCTGGGATATTCAAAGAATTCATCTCAACACCTTCAGAAAGATCACTTTCCCAATACACACGACCATCTGACAGTCTCCCATTCATTCCAACATTAACATAAATGAAATTATAATTTGCATCAACAAGAGCCAGCAGAACAATGCTATGTTGTTTTTTGTAGTTGTAATATGCCGAACCATGATCTGTAGGTGCTTTTATGACTACATGTTTTCCAATGACATTCGGTGTATTCCAAATTGTTTCAAAGTCTCTGGAAATTTTCAGCCACTCTGCTGCAGTTGAGGGAACCTGAAAAATTAATAAAATAATAAAAATAAATGACTGGTAGTATATAATTATATTTATACCATACCTTCAGATAATCTTCCTTCAGTTCTTCATATATTGCATCACACACAACAGGAATAAAGCGAGATATAGCACTCTCTGAAATTCTGTAATTAAATTGCAAGCTTCGAAAACTTTCCCCTGTAGCTAGGTATCTCAGTGTTACAATGAGTTTCTGTTCAGCCGATATTACATCTCTCACCAAGGATTTTTTTGTTATTTTATGTTTTATTTTTCTAAGGAGTTTTCCGAATGTTCCTTCATCCATTCTCAAAAAGTTTTTATATGCTTTTTCATCTAATTCTAGAGCCAAACTTATATTTCCTCTAGTTCTATCCATCGCCTCGGTGCTCTTTCCTGTTCATTAGGCTCCAGAAGCAAGGCAGCAGAAGCTATAATTATTGCCAGTGATCCACCGATAACCTTTTTCTTCACCACTTTGCTTTGTTTTGCTATTTTCATTTTTAAACAGATCACACAAAAAATTAATAAAATTTGAGGTTAGACAGATTATTTATTTTTGCAGGGTAACACTCAGCAAAAATTACACAAAATCACGTTGGTAACAAAACATCAAGGTACGCCCATACCAAATCTTGTGAAATAATATTGATAAACAAAGTCAAAGCAAACCTTAGCTTTTCATGTTAAAAATCGACAAAAACCAGCCTAAATTTCCCTACCTGCTTTCGAAGAGTAACACAGCCCGACAGTGGTTGTTAGTGCATTACTGAGAGTTGAAATGACTTGCCAAGGAACGTTTGCGATCGTTGGAACGATTTTACAATGTTTCCGGAGTTATAAAAAAAACATGTTTACAACCTCACATATTGGCAAAGTTGTAAGGTTTTACGGTACATTTAAATAATAGGTAGGGGTATAACAATCTCTTTTAGTTGGTTTGAAAAGTCTTGCGTAACTCACCAATTGTTGTATATATCTAGAATAAACATTTTAGAAGCATCATGAATGTTATATATAATCTTGTAGGTGAAAATGCCAATACCAACAGGAACAGTATTTCGTGACAGCCTGTAATTTTCTCATGGTAAATGGTTTGCTTAGGTAATCTGATTTTGTATGAAATGAAAACTTATTTGTTGACAAAAACGGTGGATTCATGACTGATGAGGGAGCTAAAGTATCTAATTAAGTAAGTAGGCAAGGTGGTGGTAGGTGGTAGAGGGTCTTTCATTTTGATGATATTAATTATTAATAGATTTAACTTTTTTCCAAATTTCGGGTAAAGGTGTACTTTTGTGTAGGTTATTTAAGTAATCAAACATCGTTTCTGCTTTTGTCTAGTTTATTAGGTATAATATACAGGGTGTCCCTGGAGCTCGTACCAAAAACTTGGGATATGATAGAAAGACTAACAATAATGATGCTATTTCATATAAAATTTTTTCTTTACGCCCTTCGTTGACGAACTATAGGGCTCTAAAGTTGAGGGTGGATGAACGGGGATATACTGCTAGAGGTCCTAAAACATTTAAAAAAATACAAGGGCTACATTATTAAGCAAAGTCATTCTTATATTTGACCATCACGAATCGCATATCACAATTGGCAGCTTGAATTTTTGCAAAGAAAATGGAATTAAATTAGTGTCCTTACCGCCACACACTTCCAACAGGCTCCAACCTTTAGATCGTACAGTGTTTAAGTCATTTAAAACTGCGTTTAATGCTGCTAGTGCCAACTGGATGCTAACAAACCCTGGGAAAATGATCAGTATTTATGACATTGCTGGCTTTATGTGAAGTATCATTCACCCCTAAAAATATATCAAGTGGATTTAAAGTTACTGGCATTTGGCCATTCAATAGAAATGTATTTTCAGAGGTTGATTATTTAGGAGCCGAACTAACAGACAGGCCTTTACCTAACGCCAATGGTCATATTGAGGAAAACAAGGAAAATAAGCCGGGTACCAGCAGTCTAAAGACTGATACTTTGCCTTCTACATCTTTGGTTGCAGCAAAGCCTACAGAAGTACCCAAGCAAGAACCTCTTGTCAACGACCAAGAAGCGCAAAAGGAATAGTGAAATTTTAACAAAAACCCCAATCAAAGGCGCATTATGTGAAGAATTAGAACTGAAGAAGCGAATAAAAAGAAATAAAAGTGAAATTTTTCTTAGAGGAATCAAGACTTTCACATAATAGCAGTTCATCTAGTATTAGCTACTCCAATGCTGAAGAAGATTTAGATGGAATCAATTTCGATAAAAATATTGAATTCAACGTTAATGAATATAATGTCCTCGTTAAAGAAAGGATTTCACGTAATGTTCCTATATATTCCGTAGGAAAAATTGTGGATCACAGCAAAGACGAATGTAAAATACTACATTTAAAACCGACGAAGAAAGGTAATTTTGTCATGTCATTTTTGATTTCTTGAGAGAGATCGAATTGGCCAAACTACCGAATCCCCGGAATATTGGGAAAACATCAAGAACAGCGAAAATGCTATGTAGAATATGTTGTAGAATTTTGTCCTTGCTGGAGCAATGCAGGAGCGCTATTCTGTAACTCATTTCGGAGAGAAATCGGTATCGGTAAGACTCAGTTATCGACAGCTGTCGGTAAGTCGCATGTGCGGCATTCTGTATACCTTTTCACCGTCCGATATCGCGAATTCGAGTCGATGAGAATCGGTATGTCTACCGGGATCTAATGAGCCCCACGGTAACCGTTATCGATTTCCGTTGAAAGGAAATTTTCATTATTTGTTGATGTTTAGCTGGAATTGCGGATTATTTAAGAGACTTTTTAATATTTGAAGAGTAACTATATTGTGTATAGTGTCTAATCTAGTGTTTTATAAGTCCTTCCCATCTTTTACACAAAATTTCCCTTCAGTAAAATTTGAATGTACTGAATCAAATGATCCCTCTGAGCGGTATTATAACGCTGAGTTTTGATAGAACAAGAAACTCCTTTAAAATAATTAATATCTGTTCTTATCCTATCTTTGAAACTTGAAAAAAAGAGATATATGTTAACGCCAGATCAATTCTTCAATGCTAGTTGACTCTTAATTTCGAGTTTTTGAAGTAGTTAATGTTAATATAAACATGAATTGTATCGTTCATTCTAACAGATAAAAAATATGTCACTATCACTATCTATTATCTAATATATAACCCTACTTTCCAACGAAACCAAAATATAACCTTTAATCTTCTTCTTCATTTTTTGGGCTATATCCTGAGGAATAATTTACCCAGTTAACCTCTAATCTTCAATGTGAACTTTTGTTTGTTTACAAATTTGACAGTTTCCCTCTTTGCTCATTGGCCACATGTACCGAATCGACCGTCGGCAGCGCAACCGATGGCTGTTGTTAGAATACCGATAACGACGACTGTCAATGCCGCGTACAGAATAGCGCTCCTGGGGAGATCCCATCTGCTCCCGGCGCCTTGAAAGGTGAAAATGTGTTCATGGCCCATTTCAACATATCGTTGGTACAAATGTGTTTGGCCATTGTAATACTTTCTCTCGAAGGCCTATTATGAACTTCGAGAGGATTATCTATTTGGGGTACTCCCAGGAAAACGAGTTTCTAGTAAGATTCGAACTCCCCCTCATTTTCGGTATATTTACCGTCTGGCTTCCTCAAGGCCATATCTGTGTTGACTCTACTTTTCGCCATGACTTTGTAAAGTCTTGCTGCAGCAGGTGTTGTGTTTATATTCTCACAGAATTTTCTGAAGCTATTTCTTTTAGCTTTTCTAATTTCCTTGTAGTAGAACTAACCTCGGTGTATCTCTGCCAGTATCCGGTGAGTTTTGCTCTATTAAAAAGGTCTCGGGTTTGAGATCTTAGTTCTGACAGTTTGTTCCACCAGGGTGCATCTTTGCTGCTTTGTTGTTATTGAAGAGGGCAGAAATGCATCGATGATTGCCCTGTGCAGATCCTCAAGCTCATTTTCCAGGACCTTCCTTCTCTTTGGATATGTGATAGATATATTTTCAGGCGGGTGTTATAGTTTCCGGTGGATAAATAAATGTATTGAATACATTTTTTACGACTTAAAAATATTACCTCAAATTCAGTTGATTTTGCAGATATTACCCTGGCTATATAATACTACCTAAACTTTAGTGCAGAATTTACCCAATAAATAATAATCTTCATATATTATATCATCGTCGCGCAATAAAATCGGAGAAGTTTCTCCTTCGATTTCGTCCGAAAAGTCGTCTGATTCCAAAACCACTGTGTGATTTGAATCAGAACTACTCCCAATGATCTTTCCTTTGTGCTAGGGTTTATTTTTTTCGTTATGGTTTGGAACCATTTGTTTCATCACTTTTCGTAATTTCTTCTCTTATTTTTTCTTACTAATACCTCTTTCATTTTCAAGCTGTTCTAACCGATCTTTCTCCCGGAGTATCGGTGTAAATCCGGAATATTCCTTTTCTATTTTCGCCATCTTTCTTTTTCTCCATATATGGTCTAGGAAAGGGTCGTACTAAATGTGGGGTGGGAATGAATTCACCACATTTTTCACTGGCACTAAAACTAGAAAAACATAATCAAAAACATGTTTTAAGAATATCTGAAAGAATTAGTTACCTAAAGCTGTTTTTTTCTGGTGTGATAGGAATTTTAATAACATCAGATGGGATATCATCTACCGTTGAAGTTGATGGCATCGCATGGTTTTTTGGTAAAGCCCAAGTGGAGGGTATATCCCGCCAACATTCTTGATTTTGAGGTTATGTCGAATCGACATACAACTTTCAAAGTATAACAAAAAGAAGCAATCCACAAATGAGTTAAGTAATGCTTTAAACTTTGGTGGTATGGCAAAAAGTCATTCGCATAAATACTTACCTTGCAGTAAAGCACTATTTAACAATAAAATATTTAATTAGATTCGGACAACGTCTAAATTCAGAATATTTTACTGACAGTTGTACCATGTTATCTTTGGTTGCACCACCACCACCACAAGTAATAGGTACAATATATTTTCACAAGCGGTAAATTCAAATGCAGTGCTAGTTAGGTCGACTGGTTGAAAGTGCCCCCCTTTCCCTAATAGGGTCCGGTTTTTACCCTCTGATATTGAAGCACTGCATCAATTTCTTGGTAAAACTCCTTTGTATCAGCAATGACAGATATCCTATTATGGTGACAGTAAGTTTAACTGGGTGAAACAAGTTAGTTCATTATTTTCCTCTGATGGATGTGATATTATCAATAATCTCACGGTTTCATTTCTAAAAGAAAACAAAGACGCTATTCTTTGCATGTTCAAAGAAAAACTATATTAGGAAGATCTGAATCGGTTAGAAAAGTCCTCCTTTATGTTATTTTACCAAAAACTTCGGATTTCCCGTGTTACCAGACCATACCTTCAATTCAGGCTACCGATTCACATAATTATCGCACACATTCGACTTGCTAACAACATCTAAAGTATGTGACTTTCACGTATAAGTGAAATTCTTATAAAATTAATTTCGATAGTTAGTACCTATTAACGGTTAAGTGACATACTATTTGATTGTCCTGTCTATGAATATTTGACACCTCGTTTATTTCCAAGCAGCATTGATGAACTTATAAATGAAATTGATCATTTAACACCCAGTATGGCAAAGGTAATTTGTTATCATGTGTACCTACAGTGTCCTGCAATTAAGATCTTTTATATTGAATGATTTATTCTGATTCTATATATTTTATTTACTTTTTATTTCAGAAATATTTTTTTGTACTTACATGAAGCCAGGATTCTTTATATAAAATTTATTTATATCTTTATAAAAATAATAATCGTGTAGAATACCATTCGAGCACTCGAAACTGATCGATTATTTTGCACTTGTAACTCGACACAAATCTTCCGGTGAGAATGGCATATTTCCAGCTCTGCTGCAAAATGGACTGGAGTTACTTTTACCCATCCTCATTAAACTGTATAGAGCTAGACTGGCGTGGAATTACATACCACCCAGTTGGATGGCGGCTAGTGTGGTACATATATAACGAAAGTGGGCCGCACAGACCCACACCCTAAATCGGTCAGACCGATTAGCCTAACATCTTTCCTTCTTAAAGGACTTGAGTTGAGAAAATCACACAATCCCTTAACAACAAGGAGATTGCTGTGGCCATATTTCTTGACATTGAAGGAGCATTTGACAATGCACTACCGACCTCCATTGGTTCAGCTTTGACTGAAAAGGGCATCAAACCAACCATTACTGTACGAGACCATCAGCTTTAAGGTTTTCAGGGGATGCCCACAAGGCGGAGAACTATATCCCCTACTGTGGTCTCTCTTGACGTATGCAGACGACCTTGTCATCTTGGCAAGGACCAAGTCAGGAAGGGTAGCATATAATATCCTCCAAAAGACGTTGGACGATGTCCACAGTCGGTGTCAGAGGGAACAGATGTCTGTTAACCCTGGCAAAACTGTAATAGTTCCCTTCACTAGAAAAAGGAAGTTGGAGGATCTTCCACCACTTTCCTACAATGGTGAGGTTATTCCATTTGCAGTGAAATATTTGGGGATTATCCTAGATATGAAACTTACTTGGAAAAAGTTATCCATAAGGCCAGACTATCTTTGTGGACATGTCGCAGGATCTGTGGAAAATCTTGGGGCTTGGGACCCAAACAAATCTATTGGAAATATGTGATGATCGTTGGACCAATGATCACATATGGAGCTATTGCCTGGTGGCCAAAAGCATTACAGAGAACGGCCCAAGCAAAGCTCTCTGGTTTACAGAGACAGGTTTGTTTGGCAATTACTGGTGCTATCAGCTCCACACCGTCAGCAGACATGGAAATCCTTCTGGACCTACCTCCTCTCCATATATTTTTGGAAAGAGAGGCTAGATGGACAGCATACAGTATTGTACATATTTCTAAATGCACAAATCAGGCTTATGCATAACGAAGCAGAATGCTAGCGGACACTGAAAGTAACAGTATTCTGGGAATGACCTCTGAATGCCTCCAACAGTAAACTACGACCTGCTATACACCGTCCTAATTCCAAATAGAGATGAATGGGTCCTCCGAAAGGATGAACTATTAAGAGCATACAGCTGTTGATACATACACGGCTCAAAAACACCCTCAAACTAATCGGTTTTGTTAAGAAGCTGAATTTATTTGGTGAAATCTGAATAGGTGTGAGCCACAATAGACTCTTGCGAGTCGCAGTGGAGGGCCTTATAGACCCACTCACTACAAACCTAACCTAGCCTAACTCGACACAATCGTGATTTTTCGCAGATTACGTCTCGACTCGTAAAATAATCGAATATTTTCGAAGCTCTTGTGATATTATTACTGACTAAATGAATACGATAAGCTCACGGAGTCCGGGGTATATTCATAATTTTTTTAGTGGGGAGGGGAGTCGGATTTGTGTCTTTGCTAATGCGTGGTGCCCTCGAATAAGGGTTTGCCTTAAGCTTCCAAAGGCATGGAGGTGGGATTGATTCTCAAAAAAAAATGGGCCTTAACTAAATCATCAATCATTACTGAAAAATGTCACTGGCTCTCCTACCAGTGAATTTATGATCTTTCACACACCTAAAAATATTAAGTCATATACATACGGTAGTGAATTTCAGAGAAGAGAGTCTTATTGATCATTTCATTCCATTTCGCTAAGAACCGGCTCTAAAAAATAGTTTTGTGGGAAATAATGGCAAATCTATATAGGCAGCAGTAAAACTTGTTGGAAATGAAAAATGAATATGGAACTGTTCTACTTTTATAACACTTTATTAATTACAATGGATAAAATAATTAAAAAAAGTTCAAATATATTATTTTTATGGTACAAAAATAACTTTGAAAGTGCTTATAATCTCCAACTGAAATAGTTAATTTATAATAGCAAGATATTATATATACACATTTCAAAAACTTATCAAGATTTAACTTTAAGGGCGAGTCGATAAACTTCAATAATGCTAAAATGTTGAAAGCGTTAAATATTTGTATACTACAGACTTTTTATTAATGTTTCGCCCTTAATATTGATAAATGTAAAATTTCAACATTCTTAGATTCTTTTTTCGTTTGTAAAACTATGCTTTCGTCGGTAAAGCTTTGATCTATATCGAATTATTTTAGCTGTTATTATTACTAGAACATATTTATATAAACATTTTTTTATATCTTAGATAGTGCTTACGTTCTTAGAACTGACACTTTCTTGCAGTTTTACGATGCCCAGGCTTCCAATTCCTTCATGTCATCATCATCATCCACTTTTTCTGCAAAAAAGAATTAACTTTATTATGAGAAATTTTCTTGAGCAAATAGGAAGAGTCATGGAGCTACATGACAACTAAAAATTTTCTTTTTCTCAGTGGAAAATAGTCCGGGAGCGGTTAATGCTTCCGTGTGCAATAATAGGTCCAAGGATGAAAAAGTGATATTCTTATGTATTCTGAGCGGCCGATATGCCCGGCGTTTTTGCGAAAAGCCGTTACATTTTGTTTAAATCGCAATGGGCTTGTCCAAGAACATTTTTTTTAGTTAATAATAGAAATTAAAACTCATTTTAAACAGATTCCCAAAATTTTAGATTTTTCCGCGAACGTTTAAACCCTCAAATTAATTAAAGAAATTGGATTGAACGAAAACGGGGCGTGGTTACCTGTGACACACTGCATATGCTATACCTAACGTTTGAAACGCCGCGAGTGGAGAGCTGTGTATTGTGTATATTGTATCGTTTTGTGTAAGAGAAAAGTGATAAATGAATACTATTTGATTCCCGACTGTCCTAACACATACAAGAATGCACCAGAAAAATATATATACTTTAAAACAGTGAGCAGTGGAACAGTTGAAAATTAAAACCTTGAGTAGTACCGAGATTGTTTGACTGTCTAAAAAATAGAGTAACAATGCATAGTTCAAAGCCACGGTCAAAGTTTTTACAAGTTACGCTCAGAAAATAGAGCCTCTGATGATGATAAAGTAGAGGAAGAAAATCAAATGAATATCACACGAATGGAACCTATATCTTCTCGGGGAAATAGGGGTTCAGGCTTGCATTAAGGCTTATGTACGTTCAAAAGCGATTCAATGCGGGGGCGAGGGGTTTTATACAGGGTGTTTCAAAAAAAGGTAACACCGTCTCTAGGATAGGTAAAAAACTGAAAAATAATTGGGGTTTGCTCAGTAAAATTTTTTTCTAACGCCATCCGTTTTCAAGATAAAGGGCGTTGAAGAAAATAAAAAATTACACATTTCTTACGATTTCGCCGAAACTACTGGCACCATTGTAATGAAATTTTATACGAATATGTTTTGGAAGCTGATATATCCCATGAATTTGTTTTTATAACTAACTCTCATAGAGGGCGCTAGTTACACGATTCATACAACGTATTATTCAACATAACTTTTTTTAGGGTAGAATTATTAGTCAAAACTCCAAGTGAACATAAACATCGTTTAATTCTACACCAAAAAGGTACTCTTGGTAAAACTCGATATTATGTACCGTTTTCGGAATATTTTGATTTGAAAATTATGAAGTAATAACCGCTCCTCGTATAAGTTAATGATAAATTTATTAATTAAAAAAACTTACAATAAGAAAATTAAAATAAAGACAAAGAACATAACATAAAATTCAATTAGAGTAAATGTTCAAAATGTCCTCCGTTTTCACGAATACACAAGTCTATCCTTTTTTCTAAAGAATCCATTAATCTTCTTAACGGTTGGGGATCATCTATGATGTCATTAAAGTGACGTTTAATTCTGTCTATTAATTCTTGACGAGAATTTACCTCTGTAGCATAGACTTTTTCCTTAATATACGACCAGACTGTGTAGTCCAAAGGATTAAAATCGCATGACCGAGGAGGCCAATGAATCGGAGCTTCTGCACCTCTACCAATCCATCGATTCCGAAAATTGTTACTCAACCAATTACGACACCTTCTATCAAAGTGCGGTGGAGCTCCATCATGCATAAAAAATAATGATGTTCGCTCATTTATCGATAAATCTTCTAATATCTCAAATAAGTGATTATTTAAAAAATCAAGGTACATATCACCACTTAAAATTTCCAGGTAGAATATGATAACCTATTAATCTGTTACCTAAAGTTGCTGCCCAAACATTAACTTTAAATGAGTGTTGGTAATGTGATACCCTTTTGGCTTGTGGATTCTCATCACACCAGTAGTGTGCGTTATGGGAGTTAAACATACCTTGTCGCGTAAAGGTGGCCTCGTCCGTAAAAAGAATACATTTTAAAAAATTTGGATTGAGGGCTGTCCTTTCTCGCAATGTTTCACAAAAATCGACTCTAACCGGTAGATCGTCCGGCAAGAGTTCTTGAACTTGTCTGTAATGGTAAGGATGTAGCTGCTGCTCTTTAAGTATCCGCCAAGTAGTTGAAGAAGATGTATTTGTTTGTCTTGCCATATTCCTTACACTTAATGTTGGATTTTGATCAACTAAATTTAAAATAATATTTTCTTTATTAATTGTTCTTGTTGTTCTTGGTCTACCTGAATTTATTTTCTTTGGTCTTACATTCCCAGTTTCTCGACAACGTCGTTCAACTGCTCTAAATGTTTTTTTACTTGGTAAGTTTCTTCTAGGAAACTTCTAGCTGCACTAGAGTTTCCTAAACACTCGCCTAAAGTTAATAACATGTCGGTGTATTCAACATTTGAGTACATTTTGTTTAACAATATCTAATTTTACAAATAACAAGGTTTCAAAACTCTATTTATTGTTGACTTATTGTCATAACAATCAATAAATGTCAATTTTACATGGCAAACTTAGAGAAAAGCGAACTTTATCATTAGTTTATACCAGGAGCGATTATTACTTCATAATTTTCAAATCAAAATATTCCGAAAACGGTACATAATATCGAGTTTTACCAAGAGTACCTTTTTGGTGTAAAATTAAACGATGTTTATCTTCACTTGGAGTTTTGACTAATAATTCTACCCTTAAAAAAGTTATGTTGAATAATACGTTGTATGAATCGTGTAACTAACGCCCTCTATGAGAGTTAGATATAAAAACAAATTCATGGGATATATCAGCTTCCAAAACATATTCGTATAAAATTTCATTGCAATGGTGCCAGTAGTTTCGGCAAAATCGTAAGAAATGTGTAATTTTTCATTTTCTTCAACGCCCTTTATCTTGAAAACGGATGGCGTTAGAAAAAAATTTCACTAAGCCAACCCCAATTATTTTTCTGTTTTTTACCTATCCTAGAGACGGTGTTACCTTTTTTTGAAACACCCTGTATATGGAAAATGGCTGAAAAGAGAAAATGCACTAGCAATGAGATATTTCCAAAGAAATCGTGAATGTAAAAAGACCTATGAACGAAGAGTTTTCAATATCCACTAGCGGTCCTTCTTCTACATTTAGCTCGTCAAAATTAAGTATGTCAGATCCGAATAGCTCATTTTATCTAGACACTAATAGGTCAGACGAAATAGAATATTTTATTTGATAGAAAAAAATCCAAAGCTTTATTTGGGAGTTCCGAGTCATTCATTATTTGTTGTGAGCTTGTTAACTAAAAAAATGTGAGCTGGACAAGCTTGATATCTTTTCAACATTAAAAAAGATCAAATTGAATTTACCTTATAGGATATTAGGAGACGATTTTGGTGTGGCACTTTCCAGAGTATGTAGCATTATACAAATAGTATATTAAAGTGTAAGTGGATATTAAGGTCTTTAAAACACGCGCGATTTTTGGAGCACGACGGCGAAGCCGGAGTGCTCGAAATAGAGCAAGTGTTTTGAAGACCAGTTATCCACGAATACTTTACGATATTTTTTTTTATTGGTGCACTTTGAAATTATAAATACCGGTCTATAACTACTACAACAACAAGAAATGGAAATCATAGATGGAAACGTCAACTAAATGACAAATGGTTGAATTCATGACGTGTATGATGTACACCTTGCGTTGTCATGGAAATGAGAAAAACATAAACTAATTTGTATTTTGATGGAAGTTCAACCTTATTGAGTTCTGTGAATGTCAATAGTATTAATTTAAATACCATTTCCTAAGATTTGAAAAATGGAAATATTAATATTTCAAACAATACCAACGGCACTTTCCATTTTAATTTATAAATTTGACATTGTTAAATATCGTTCGAATAAAAGTTTTGACGTTACAAACTACTCCTGTCAGATCAATAATAAAAAAATTGACATTTAGACATGATTTAGACCATAGATTTAGACTTCGTTTCTCGAGTTGTTGATGTTGCCACGGTAACTTTAAAACACGCGCGTGCTAAAAAGTTCGATTTAAACACGCTGAGGTGTGCTTTAAATAGGTAAAATGGTTCACCAATAAAAAAAAACTATACCGTTATTAGCCAGTTACCTTTACCCATTTGTGCAAGTTAAGAAAACACTTCCTACTCCTCCCAGACGCAGATATGAAAATGTACAATGTATTATAGATTGTTTTGAAATTTCGATTCAGAAACCAAGGGTGAATTCTTTGTTTCTATTAATGTAGTCCCTCACCATAAAGATATCGACTTCAGGTGAATTTGCAGAATCTGCTTCAATAAATCCAGTATCTACTGAGTACATCTTTAATAGCAAAAATCACTAACACTTTTAAAATTTAAAGAGATTGCAGCTGTAACCAACTTTCTTATGTGAAACGCAGCGGTGTACAGAGCACAATATGCAATGTGACGTCACAGTCGGTTCTGTCGCTTTTTAAGGGAGCTCCATTTTCAACCTCTAATATCTAAGTAGTGGGGAAAGTTTAATAGCTGAAAATTTAATTAGTTATTTTGATGATTCAGTTTTACAAAATAACGCAAGAAAAACCGAGAAAATATTTCATTGATAACAAGCCCATTGTTTAAACAAATGTTTTTTTTTCGGCTAGGACACTTTTTTGTGTGCTAATTCAAGCGTGTTGCTCAAGGATAATAGCTTATCAAGCAACACGCTTTCAGCATTATCTATGAGAAAATTATCTCGGTATTATCAAAACCTTAGAGGTATTACTACTGATGATTTGTTAGTAGCAAATTATAGCGACCACTTTTTCACGTTGTTTGATTGGATCTTCGTTTGAATTAATGCGTTAGCCATTGACTTGTTAGGTTGAGGGGACATACTGTTTCAACCTCTTCATGTCGAGGAAATTGTACAATAACTTGCAATAATTGCACCATTACACAAAACAACTGTTAACATTCTTAATTATTGTTTAATAATAGTATATTATTCAACAAGAATATAATGTTGGCTATTATTCACGAAGGTGCACCTGCGGCTCGCGACATAAACACTTGTGTGAATAATAGCCATCATATGCGAGTAGAATACTATATTTTGTCCACGACCTGTTTGGTATGAATTTTTTTGTCAAACTAAAACGCTATAGCTTATTATATTTATAAAGCTTATTACTTCTTATGTTCTTGAACAAATTATACAGCGTGTCCACGGATGGAGTATCCTATAGGTGAAAAAATTTAATTTAGTGAAAAATGTTATTCTTGATAAAAAGTTTTGCTTGTTCTGAAACCCCATAAAATGAAATAAAATTCAAGTTTTTCAACACCCATCTCATTTTATGGCCAGTTTTATGAAAACTTGGAGTCTGACTTTTTGACATTTCTTCACATATTGGCTAATATCTCGGGAACCTTGAGGTTTGCAAGGTTCTAGTCTACGCCATTCGATTCAGAATTGAATTTTCTATAAAAAGATATGGATTTTAGAAATTACAGGTTTTGAAAAGTCTACACCGAAACTTATACTTATTCGCAGACTCATAATTTTCAAAATTCCTCTTTTTATAGAAAATTCAATTCTGAATTGAATGTAGTAGACTAAAACCTTGCAAACCTTAAGGTTCCCGAGATATTAGCCAATATGTGAAGAAATGTCAAAAAGTCAGACTCCAGGTTTTCATAAAACTGGCCATAAAATAAGATGGGTTTTGAAAAACTTGAATATTATTTCATTTTATGGGGTTTCAGAACAAGTAAAACTTTTTATCAGGAATAACATTTTTCACTAAATTAATATTTAAAAATTTTTCGCCGTTCAATTCACTGTTTGAGTCACTTTCCATATTATATTTTCTAGTTATATCAATCAAACACCATTATAGTTATTGAAATTCTTGCAATTAGCAATAAATTATTCATCTTGATACTATTATGTAAAGTCTTCATAGCCTGATGGTTTATGGCTCTGACGTTGAAAAGCGCGGAATCTTAGGCATGCGTTCTGCGGTGAAAATTTTTATTGAATATATTGTGTCGTTTGTATGAATAATTTTCAATATAATTATGTGTTATGTGACCTTTTACAGCTTATACCTTATCAAAAATCTCTTTTTCTACTGATAAACAAATGACACATCCACAAAGTAGGATTGCTGATGGCAAAGATCCTAACATTCGAAGGAAAAACACTTGAGAATATTACTTTTGACGTGATTAACAAGTTTGTTGTAGACTATGTCTATTCCAATCATTTAGGTACAGTGTGGAACAGCCAAATGAAATAATGAATAAAAGAGGGCCTGTTCGGAAAAACGTTTGGACACGCCAGTATCCGTTAATTAAAGTTAATATGAATATGACGCTACTAAACTGCTATAAATAAACCAAAATGGAAACCTTTCGATTTTGCCCCAATAGTACATTGAGATTTAAAATTGAAATGATGATAAATGTGAGCATACAATCATGACATAGTCAGAGTCAGGGAAAACCACTTTCTCGTATTTAGCTGTATGTTATATGGTTAACATCATCTTGATAGTGACAGCTAGGATAGCAGAAAGTTTCGCTGTCAGCTAATACGAGCTGTTGATAAACACTTTGGCCAACAGCTAAGATGTAGCTGAAGGCACAATATTTAACCGAGCCCTTACCAATTGTGTTCTACATTCACTAGGTAATAGTCCAAGATCCCAGAGCGATAAAACATGACTTATTTTTAAATACATGAAATATTGGGTTCTCGTGTGCTTTGAATACCTGTGTGTTTGTGGAGCTATCCTAAGGGCACCTGGGCAGGTATCAGGTGAGAAAGATAACTAAAAATAAGAACTTTACTTTATTTAAATTCAAATGTTCGATTTTTATATATGTTTTGTAGAATAATATTCTAAAGTAGTATCATAAGTGTCAGACACTTTCCATGAGCCAAAACTTTTGTCAGACGCCTTAAAGCTGCAAAAAAATGAATTAACTTCATTTATTTTCACATGTCTGACTTTCAAATATGTTATCAAGGCAACTACTTATTACTAAGTTATAGGTGCTCCAACACATCCGAACTATACTGAATACTATACGTTGTGCATGAAGGGCACATACACAGACCAAGACATTGTGAGTTAATATATATACAGTGCTATTCATAAGTCCCCTCCCCCCCTCGTATCTTTCGAACGGCTACACTTACATTAATAAAATTTGGAGGGTGAAAATAAAGTGTTCTAAACTTCTCTACGAATGGTAACAGGTGATGTAATAGTAATATATGACGTCACAGTGCCACTCTGGCCAATAATTTTGAATAGGACCTTATGGCAAGAGATATCTCGTTTGAAAGGCATTGAGATTGGCTACATAGCCATATTAATTTTGTTTGGGTTTAAACTAATTTTGACGGATAAATTAAATAAATACCAAAATTATTGAAATTATTTTTTTTTATTTAATTAATCAAATATCAACAATGGATTCTGATAGCAAGTATTCGAAATGTGCTCCGTCTACTTCCTGACAGTAATACATCCTATTAGTAAACTCTTGTCGTACTCGTTCGAATGTGTAAGCTGGAATTGCATTGCATTCTTCAATAATTCTTCCTTTCAAAACGCCAATGCTATCTGGTGCTGTAGTATAAACCTTGGATTTCAAGTACCAACATAGAACAAAATCTAATGGTGTCAGATCTGGTGACCGAGGTGGCCATTCTATAGGACCTCGCCGGCCGATCCATCTACCTCGATATTCTTCATCCAGGTAACGTCTTACTGCACCATAATAATGTGCAGGAGTACCATCTTGTTGAAATGTTATTTCCAGATGGCCGAATTCATCTGGATTATCGGCTCAATTGCATTTTTCAACATCTCCAGATACACTTCACCGCTTAAATTTGAATTTAGGAAAACAGGACCAACTATGTGGTTTCCCAAAATACCTGCCCAAACATTGACATTTTCTGGAAATTGGGTATGTTGTTCACGAAAGGTGTGAGGATTTGTGTCACTCCAATACCTTACATTTTGTGTATTCACATTTTCATTGAGGTAAAAAGTACTTTCGTCACTAAAAGAAAATGTTTTTGTGTAATGTGGGTTTTGACTAATTTTGTTTGTCATACATTCACAGAATTCGAGTCTTCTGTCGGGGTCGTCATCCGAAAGGTGGTGCACCATTTTTAACTTGTATGGATGAAATTTATGTTTAGCCAACACTCTTTATCCTGTACTTTTACTAACTTCACAGATAGACGCAACTTTAGTTAAAGAGGAAGTAGGGTTTACTACCATTTCAGCAACTATATCAATTTTTTTATCATCACTAAATGTTGGTCGACCAGATCGTTTGGCAACTTGAACACTCTGTTGCTTCAAACTTGTGAAGAAGCTCCCTCAAATAAGTTCTCGAGATAGGGCGATCTGGGTATCTCTCATTAAATAAACGTTCCGCTTCATGAGGATTCTTTCTAGATTCACCAATTATTAAGATAGCTGCTACTTTGTCGGCTTGAGTACGTACATACCATTTTGCCCATGTAAACTCTTAAACGTCTCGTTAAAAAATAATAAAATTAAATATTTAAGCTATTTAGAAAAACTTTGCAAAGCAACAAATACTATTCAATTAAAAACGACAATTTTTATGACAACTAACCAGAGGCGAACTGAAAAATCTTCAATATTTAAATGTGAAATAATAATTTTGGTATTTATTTAATTTATCCGTCAAAATTAGTTTAAACCCAAACAAAATTAATATGGCTATGTAGCCAATGTCAATGCGTTTCAAACGAGATATCACTTACCATAAGGTCCTATTTAAAATTATAGGCCAGAGTGGCACTGTGACGTCATCTATTACTATTACGTCACCTGTTACCATTCGTAGAGAAGTTTATTTTACACTTTATTTTCACCCTCCAAATTTTATTAATGTAAGTGTAGCCGTTCAAAAGATACGAGGGGGGATGGGACTTTTGACTAGCACTGTATAAAAGAAGGGGAGCCGAGTTACTATAGACATCTCACTCGCTCTGAAACGCATTCATAGTGCTCTTGCACTTATACTCCCGGCTGATAATTTTTATGTTTAGGGGCTGTTTGGTTATTACAATTGGTCTGACTAACGAAATATAACTTAGTGATATATATAACATAATATTTATTATATGAAAGTCAGACATGTGGAGATAAATAAAGTTTATTTATTTTTTGTGAAGCTTTAAAGCGTCGACTAAAATTTTGGCCCATGGAATGTGTCTGACAATTATGATACTACCTCAAAATATTCTACAAAACATATATATAAAAATCGGACATTTGAATTTAAGTAAAGTAACTCTAATTTTTAGTTATCTTTCTCACCTGATACCTGCCCAGGTGCCCTTAGGATAGCTCCACAAACACACAGGTATTTAAAGCACACGGGAAGAACCTAACATTTCATCTATTTGACAATAAGATATGTCTAATCACTCTGGGTACTCTATAAGTAGATTTTGCAAAATCAGAAAAAACTGAAGCCATGAATAGTTCATTATTAAGTGTGGATTAAAAGAAGAGAATATTGCGTCACCTGTACATTTATTGAGTAGGATGCCAAATTCTTGAAATTCAAAATGTTTTATTCAAATAGGGCAGTAGACAGTTTTTCATTGGACTTGATTATCTTTGATAAGGTTGGTAAAAAGGTAGATACTGGTATCATTTTTTTTCACCGCCCTTATGTAGAACAGTTATCAGATTCAACTTCTTTTGGCATCACCTGACCTCCAATCTAGAATTACTTGGCATCACAGGCCTTTTACACTCATCTAACAATAAAAGTTGAAAATAACCTCCATTGACAAATCAGATTGAAAACTAGGATCAAAGAAAGGAAGATTATTCAAAACCAAAAATATAGGTTGTTTACCTATTACACTAGCCAATTAAATATCAATATTATTTTTTAAATAAAGCTGATACTACTAGTAGTCTAGGAGAAATCGGCGCATGAGTACCGAAAACTATTCCACCTCAATTTTTTTATGCGATCCTTTTCAAATTGCCCTAC
>CAJUYG010001354.1:27894-50197 GCA_910591675.1 Galerucella calmariensis
CTATTCCACCTCAATTTTTTTATGCGATCCTTTTCAAATTGCCCTACTGATGATATAAATGCATGTTGCCATGGGGCGACCCGGTGCCATATTGTTTAAACCAAAATTGTTTAAACAATTGCAAGGAATTGTTATTTTTCAACCGGACAATTTTTTTTTATATTCTTTATTGAAATACCAATAAAAAAGGTCCTATGACTTTTCACGATAAAGTTGATATTTCCAAAGATATGAATTTTTTAAGGTACGAAAAATCTCAAATTTGGATACTTTCGACCCATGAAAAATACAGGGTGTCTACAACGTTTGCTTGTAGATACCTCTCGTAAAATTGGACAAAATGATATAAGGATTGAGGGGTCCAGCCTCTTCACTTTTCGAATTACAGGGTGTTAAAGTTTTAAAAAATTAAGTGTTTCAATTCGATAACTTTAAAATTGATGAATTTGACATTTGACAGGTTGTTTTTAAACGTAATAGGGCATATTTTGATGGGAAAATATTTTTTATTTTTTGATCCAGTGGTGTAGATTTGGAAGAATATGTTACCTTTCCCTCCCATTTTTACGCCATTGACATTTGAAGCAATTTTCATTCAATTTTGTATTCCTCAATGGTTTTCACGTGAAAAACTAATAACCTTTACGTATCAAAAAATTTGTAGTTTTCATGATTTTAAATGATTTCATGAAGTCTGCAAGATCACCTTTTAATAATTAATTTTTAAAAAAATTTCTTTTATTTTTTTCCAATAACTACCAAGTACTTATGGTTGGAATATGTGAAAGGAACTAATTTATGAAACAGCTACTTGTCCAGACTTGATTTTATTAACCAAAGAATTAAGCAGTCAACAAATTACAAGAGATGTCCAAAACTTTGTCCATTTACATTTATACACAGTTTGCAACGTTTTCTCATTGAAATTCTCATACCTTGGAAAGACTGGCGATTGCCGGAAATAACTGCTGTAGTTGCATGGATTTTTTCTATTTTTTTAATATAAAATTACTAGTTGAGACAAATATTTTCAACAATCTTCTAGTGATTTTATTTAAAAAAAAAATAGAAAAAATCCATGCAGCTACAGCAATTATTTCCGGCAATCGCCAGTCTTTCCAAGGTTCAATGAGAAAACGTTGCAAACTATGTATAAATGTAAATGGACAAAGTTTTGGAGATCTCTTGTAATTTGTTGACTGCTTAATTCTTTTGTTAATAAAATCACAAGTCTGGACAAGTATTTTCAAAAATGTTCTCCAAATGTTTTAGATGAATCGCTGTTTCATAAATTAGTTCCTTTTACATACTCCATCCATAAGTACTTGGTAGTTATTGGAAAAAAATTTAAGACATTTTTTTAACAATTAATTATTAAAAGGTGATCTTGCAGACTTCATGAAATTATTAAATATCATGAAAACTACAAATTTTTTGATACGTAAAGGTTATTAATTTTTCACGTGAAAACTATTGAGGAATACATAATTGACGTAAATGTCAGTGTTGTAAAAAATGGGAGGGGAAAGGTAACACATTCTTCCAAATCTACACCACTGGATCAAAAAATGAAAAATATTTTCCCATCAAAATATGCCCTTTTAACACTTAAAAACAACCTGTCAAATGTCAAATCAATTTATTCATCCATTTTAAAGTTATCAAATTGAAACATTCAATTTTTCAAAACTTTAACACCCTGTAATTCGAAAAGCAAAGAGGCTGGACCCCTCAATCCTTATATCATTTTGTCCAATTTTACAAGAGGTATCTGCATGCAAACGTTGTAGGTGTCATATGAATAAACCCTGTATTTTTCATGGGTCGAAAGTACCCAAATTTGAGATTTTTCGAACCTTAAAAAATTCATTACTTTGGAAATATCAACTTTATCGTGAAAAGTCATAGAAACCTTTTTTATTGTTATTTCAATAAAGAATATTAAATAAATTTGTGCGGTTGAAAAATAACAATTCCTTGCAATTGTTTAAACAATTTGGCACCGGGTTGTCCCATGGCAACATGCATTTATATCATCAGTAGGGCAATTTGAAAAGGATCGCATAAAAAAATTGAGGTGGAATAGTTTTCGGTACTCATGCGCCGATTCCTCCTAGACTATAGGAAGTTGACCTTATCATCATTGTTCAAATGTTGATTAGTCACTAATTACATACAATTGAAAAAACACTTAAAAATCCTTGTAACTTCAATTATTGGTAGAAATAAAAAGAATTTTAAATGAAAAATTAAGTTAAAACTGTTTGTCGACCTTTACATTGTATGCTACTCATTTTAAAACAAAAGAAACACCTTATACTTACTAGCTGCTGGTTTGAGAGGTTTGTTAGCTATTGCTTCAGATGGAACACGTGGAAGTTCAGCAGGACCTGGTACTTTAAGCAAATCTTCTTCTAATCCTTCTTGTTCAAGTTTATCTAATTCCGCTTCTAATTCGTCTTCATCTAAATCATCTGAGAATCCTACTGGGTTGCTAATAGCATTTGTAATTTCATTGGCAATATCGTGTTGTTCAGCTATGTCATCCATGATATCATGAACATCATCCACATCCCTGAAAACGGCATGTATTTGAGGCTGTATCTGACATACCCACATTACATTTCATGCTGTCGTTTAATAATACTTACAAGTTTTTATGAGCTTTCTTGAGTGCATCTGCAGCATTTTTCATTGAATCTAACACAGCTGTATTTGTGCTGGCTCCTTCGAGAGCTTCACGCTGCATTTCAATTGTTGTAAGGGTTCCATCTATTTGCAATTGGTTCTTTTCCAATCTTTTCTTCTTTTTAAGGGCTTGAAGTGCAACTGAAAAAAAAAACAAATGAAAAATTAACTTCAAAATGAACATTGTTTAATGGAATTATTACAATAAACAAAATAGAGATATATTGTGATTGTCAAGTACCTAAATGGTCACATCCATTATTATATTGGGATATTAAAAAAAAATTAAAGTAGCTGGTTAAAGTGTAACAAAGTTACTTTTTTAGGTTTAATAATTTATTATTATTTCAGTTGATTTATTTTTCTAGATATAAAATATGTAACATGTTGATATAAAAGTGTAGTATAGCAAGTGATGATACTGAAACTCAGTCTCTATTCTCTCTATTATTATTAATTAATAAACGGGATCACCCCCTTGTAAAATTTAGTTTGTAGTTAAAAATTTGAACAAAAACATCAGAAATACACTACTACTATCATAAAATACGATAAAATGACACATAATATAGTAATTCGACATAATAAACACCAAAATAATAAACATTAGCTCATTAAAACTCTTTAATTACTTTTGAAATTATTCAATGAAACTCCAGTAAAGTTATGCCCCAAATCACAATATGAATTTACTGACCGTGCAAGCTGTGAACCCAAGCAATTGTAACCATAATTGGTACTGTGAAAGGGAACTTCTAAAGTTCGTTTATTTTCCAAAGACAATGTTAATACTATCCATGATATCATCATACCTATAATGACCAGCTGGGATATGCATTTTGTAAGCTATATACCTAAGAAATTTATGTTGAAATGTTTCCAAAGAAGATATTACCTATGAACCCTATAATATGGGGACCATATTACACATGCATATTATAAAGAATTGTCACAGCCTTCACCGATAAACCTTTGGAATTTTGCATTAAAAATCTTAGCATTTGATAACCCCTACTAGTGGTTATATTGATGTGTTCAATAAATGACAATTTTTTGTCTTTAATTAACAACACATTTTATTGATTCAGTTCCGGGTCTGTGGTTATAAATAGGTGGATTTGATGACCTAGTAAAAGTAATGCAATAGCATTTATCAATATTCAGTGTCATACCATTAAAAATACACCAATTTTTAGTTAGGTAATTACTATCAGATTGTAATTTACAGCAATCTTCAGCACTCCTGACAGTTTTATAAATTTTTAAGTCGTCTGCAAATAATAAATATTTTGAATGTTGTTATCCAGAGCTCTTAAGCTTTTTTGGAGCAATAAAATAATATTGAAAGTGAACATGAAGGTCACTGTCAATATTAGTTAAATATCACAATATAATTTGTGGGCTTTATCCATCCTTGAATAATAATTTTCTCAAATACAATAGTTACAATGTCATGATTTACCTGTGAATCATTTGAGCAGCAACAAGCACAAGTATTTAAATATATTTGTAGTTATATTCAACAATTAGTAGTTTCTAAAATGTAAGATACACACCTCTTTTATTTTTTGATGCATTTTTCTTTGCTATTAATGTGTATTCCTCTATCTTTTTCTCTAAAAAGTCTTGTTTTTTAATTAGCATCTCTTCAGTTTCTCTAAGTTTTTGAATGGCTTCTCCTGGTGTTGGTGCCACATCTTCTTTTTTACCACCAAAAAGTTTTCCGAAAAAGCTCATTTTGGATTTTGAATTGTAAAAAAAACAGAATTAAACCACTAATCCTCTAAAATTAGTCACCAACGAAAATAGACATTTACTTGACAACTGAAGTGTGAAGATACATATGACATGAGCATGACATTGTCATAATTGAAAATCTTACTCGAGCCATAGATAAAATAATATATTTCTCTATGCCACGAGCAATCAAAAATAAAACAACCAATTAACATTAACATTGAGGAAATCAGTGTAATTTGCAAAAAAGTAACAAAATGCGGTAAATTTAAAACATTTTAAAATTAAGTTCGGTCATGTGGTTGAAAAGTATAAACGCGGCAGCCATTAATGTAAAAAAGAAGAATCGTTTCATGATTTTTAACCACTAAAATAAAATTTGGTTAAGAAAGTTACTAAGTTTCAGCTGCTACCTATTTTTTGTTAACTACATGATTAGCAGAACTTAATTGAATTTATCTTTTGCTGGAGCTACTCATTATTATCAATATCAACATGTCATGTTAATGTTTATTCTGGTAAGTGGTTATGTTCTAAACATTGCAAATGTGACTCAACGCTTGTAAATGTTTTAATGGTGTTGTGCTCGCTGGTACACAGTTTTTCATCCGATTTATTATTTCTACTTGTAAATGTAGTGAAATAATGTCACTCGCAAATTGCTTGAAGCTCTTCAATTTCACTTAGTCATTACTCATTAGGTAGCATGTATACTGGAAACTAAGAGAAGGAGAACAGCTCTGTATATATTTTGAGTATAAGACACAAAAACCAGAATATTCTTTACCTTACAATGTGTGTGTTGAGAGAAATATTATCAGCTCATGCTATTTGCCACATATCCTGTGTTGAAGAATATGAGTTATTTAGATATTAACATTAGCTGTCTTAAGAAATGTTATTTATTTGAAGATTTGTTCATCACTGGATCTCAATATTAAACTTGTAATTGTATTTATTTTATATTTAGGTAGATCTGTTAAGATCTATTAATTGTTTCATAATACTTTAAAATGGTGTCTTGTGATTGATGTGGGACACTCTTTTAAATAATTTATAATTCATTTAAACACAACTTCATTAATTTTGTATTTAAATTTCAAGAACATATTTTTCATGCTGACATCAAAAAATGCTTAATACATTTTACTGGTTTTAGTTTCAGTAATGTCAAGGGCAACCAAGAGAAAACATGTGCTCCTAGAAGTACTTCAAGATGATTTTTCACCTCCAACAAAAAATCAACAGATTGTCAGAGTACTTAACAGTAGAGGCAACAATTTACATGAAGTAGAAGCAGCTGACAAGTCCGTTTTTCTTGCATCCATGCCAACAAAATTCCGAAAAAATGTGTGGGTGAAAAGAGGTGATTTTGTACTTACTGTACCAATTGAAGAAGGGGACAAAGTGAAAGCTGAAATGGTTAGGATTCTGACACCTGAACACATTAAATCCTTTAAAAAAGATAATGTATGGCCAAAGCAATTTGACATACTTAAAGAAGATAAAGTTTGCAATGACGATGATATATTTGTAAATACAAATAGACCTGTTGTGGAGACAGATGAATCCAGTGATTCAGATTCTGATGAAGAATCTAGTGATGGTGAAAATAATTGAACTATTGAAAATAAATTTGGTGATTTAATTTTTTTAAATTAGAATATAATATACTTAGTTTTTTTTATAATGAATTGGGTTTTATTTTTTTTATTTATTTTTTATTTTTACCGCATAAAGCTCTAGGGTTATGAGCGGGGACAAAGTGTGACTACGTAAAAAAACATACAATAATTCTCATATTTTGAAATAGAGATTGGAGTTTTTCAGAAATTTGAGTACTTTTTCACAGTTTTCACTTAACGTCGCGCGTTTCATATTAGGTGGGATGTTGTTAACTGTTCTTCTAACACTATAACTTGCACAATCCAACAGTATAAATGTTTTATGGTTAGAGGTACATCACATAGTAAACACTGCTTTGGTGGTTCTTTATTGAATAAATGCTGGTGTGTGATGGCTAAATGTCCTATTCTTAACCTGTTTGAAACAACCTGGTCTTTTCTGTTCTGAGGAAGTGTCAATCTGGATTTTACCGATGGCATGATTTCTTCAAGTAGTGAATTGGTTTCTTCCCATCTTTTTTGCCAGATATTCCATACAAAATCCTTTATAACTGGTTTGAAATCGGAAACTGGAATTTTTTCAAAAAATGTTAGATTTTCACTGCTTACAGAATGTCGTGCAATTTCATCGACTTTTTCATTGGATGGTATGCCTACATGAGAAGAAACCCACAGGAACTCTACTTTAACGTGTGTTTTCTGGAGTCTATAAAGTTCTTCTTTAATATTTAAGAGTAGGTATTTGGTGAGTGGGAAATAGTTGTTTTATTCATAAGGGAGAACTGTAGGAGTCCGATATTAATAATAAGTTTTTGTTTGGAATTGGGTTTTATGATATGGTTTATTATTTGTTTTTTCATAAGGCCTTTCATTAAGGATTGCTGCTTATTTAATACATAGGGTGTCCACCCCACCACCATTCAACAGGGTAGAGAATTAAATTTTCTTTCCAATTTCCATTCTTTTAAATGAAGCAACCATATTTTTATGGCAAAGATAAGGGCAGTTTATGTTCACTTCAGCATAAGAGCAAGGTAATCTCATTTATTGATAGAGCATTTTATTTGTTATCTTATTATTGTGTACATTTTAACCGAGATTTTAACCAGGGGGTGGAAACTTACTCGTGAAAAAAGCTATACACAATTTCCAGAGATATCTGTAGTTGTCATGAGTTATGATTAAATATATAGCATAGATAATTATATAGTCAAGATTGTTCCTCAAAGACAGCGATGCTTTCGTAAATAACTAAAATTTTACGTTGGTAGCACACATGAAATGGTTGAGTTGGTAAGATTTTCTGAGCTGTCAGCTGTTTTATGAGCTGCAGCGAATGATCAACTCGAATCGAGTACGCCATTTTAAAACGATAATTGCAAAACACTTAATATTTCCGAAACAGTTGAAGATAGGTATGGGACATTGTACATGAATTATGTCTAGAATTTTCTGAAGAATCCAAAAAAATAATAATATACAGGGGGTTGTTTTTAAAATAAGAAAGTTGGTATCGGCCACTGTCACATGACACACCCTATATAATTATTTTTTTTTGAAAAAAATGCGCATCTAAAAATACAAATCGACGTGTCCGAGCGTTTTTGCCAACACGCTCTCATTTATTCGTTATCGAATTTATTCCATTTGGCTGTTCCACACTGTATGGTCAATTTTTTGACATTTCATTTAATTTTACTTGATTATTTGATTTTTATTATTGTAATATCAATCTAATGTTAAGTAACTTTAAATGAAATATCAAAAAGTGGACCATAAATGTCAGTTTGCAATAAAAGTTGAACTACAGTAATTTTGAATATGCCGCCAAAAACTGTAAAATTACAGGAATCTTCTTTTTCGGCTGTTAGCGAAGTTCACAACCATCTGATTTGTGTTAGAGGTACTGACGGGACTCTCAAGGTGGCGCCACCCATACGAATAGAGGGCGCCATGGGTCAGTTTCCCATCTATAAGTACTTTTTCATCTATGATATACACCTCATCCTTTTCTACTGACAGTAATAACACATCATACGATAAGTGTTTTCGATTATTCACTTTTGGCTGCTAGTAGCAGCTCGTAGTGACTGAATTCCGTTCGTTTATTACTGGGCGTGACGCCTAGTCTTACCTTCCCCTTGCCCCTCAAGCACATACCGAAAAGTATGAGCTTCAAGCCAAGGATATTAAATATTTGACTTTTGTCCAGTTTGACGTTTATTTAAAGGTTAAGATTGTGCCGATTACGATTTAATACGATTTAAACCTTACTAAAAATATCTAAATATGCAAAATTTTTATTATCAAAAACATTATAATTGAAAACTGTTCTTTTAACAACACAGGAAATTCATTGGCATTGGCACGTCAGGTGGTTTTGAGGATCCTAAAAAATCGTGTTCGATTTGCTCAAAAGTCGTGACGACTGAGGCGTCACGCACAAGTGCTTGAAGCCCAAATAAACGAAAGCAACAAATATACGTACACTTGTCTTTCAAGCAATGACATACATTCTGTATCTGTAGAGTAGGGAGGGTGAGTGTGTAGGCTCACAGCACTTAGGCCACATATGTGACCCATTGTACATCCTCCCGAGGAGTTGTCCTCCTAGGTCATTGTCCATCCTGTCCTTCTCAGGAAGGTGGACAGGTCACTAGGAGACATCTCCTTTATATCGGCAGGTGTAGGCCAAGACACACCGAACATACACTCTCTTATTGACGATAACTCCGGACACTCGCATAAGACATGCCTGACAGTTTCATCTTCCTGTTTACACATCCTGCATAGATGTGTGTCCACTAGCCCCATAATATGGAGGTGTTTCCTTAGTTGACAGTGGCCAGTCAGAAATCCTACTGTTAAACGTAGGTTTTTCCTGGTCATCGCCAAATATTTCTTCGGCGATTCCCAGGGTCGCCCAGGGTGATCCCTGCAAGACTGCATCCTTTGATTCCATCCCATCTCTTAAGGGATTGAGCATGGGTGTAACGTTTGTCTAGTTCCGCAATTGTAGAAGTCGTTATAGGCCGTAGGTGTCACTGGGTCCTAGAATTTTTAGTCCAGCGGCTTCCCTGGCTAAAGAATCAGCAATGCGATTTCCTTTACTCCTGTCGTGCCCTTTAACCCACCTCAGGATAATATTGTTATAATGACATACATTATTTTGTAAGTATAATTATTAGGTACCTCCAAATGTTGGAAAGAGATAGCGCCAAAAACGATTATTCGGTTGTACCTATTCATGATAATTTATTTCGACATCTTATGACAACTGTCATTATTTTGATACATCGAGTTTCGTTCAAAGCGTTTCATCATTTGCATTCAGATAAATTCTATAGATAAAATCGGTTTTTGTCAGAACCTCTAATTTGTTATTTTTAGCTCACGGTAAGTACAAAATTTCCTGTTTTGCATTTGATGAATATTTTTAACTTAACCTCACTTCTTAGATGGTGGCTGAACAAGATAAACAAGCAGTGAAAGTATTTATGCACACGACAAAGTAGCAGTAGCCATTTTTGACTCATTGATTATTTGTTTCGCGAGGTTAGTATGTATGACGTCAGGGTGAAGGTCAATTTTTTCTATGGTTGAAATAATACCACAGAATACATCATCCCAAGAAGCAACGAAGCTTGTGCTATTTTACAATTCATTTCCTGAGTGCGAATGTCTGACAGGCGCCATTTTAAGCCTGTTATATGTCAAAGACATGTGATTTGATTGTTCACCGAAGAATTTTCTTTGTTGTAAAGTGACTCTCATATAAATTAGTTAGTGTGTGTTTAGTGTGATATATAAATTATTAAATAAGGACTGTATTTGAATATAAATCTGTAAATATAAATTAATTGTAAATATAAATTAGAATAAACGTTACATTGGTGTCAGAAGTGGGATTGAAAAATAAATATACAGGAAGATGGCGAAGAAACTTTGTGAATTAAAAGTTTCAGAGCTTCGAAGAGAGTTGGAGGATTACGAATTGGACACAAGTGGCCAAGTCAGCGTTAGTGGAACGACTGAAAAATGCTATGATTAGCAATGGATTGGACCCGGAAACGTTTGAATTCACCGACGAAGCGTCCGCCTCTATAACCTCGACGATAGAAAAAAAAAATGTCTTCGGTGGAAAACAAAATGTCGGATATAAAAAACGAAATTTCATCTATGGAAAGTAAAATTTCGACGGATATAAAAAACGAAATTTCATCCATGGAAAGTAAACTTTCGGCGGATATGGAAAGCAAAATGTCGAACATGGAAAATAAAATTTCGGCGGATATGGAAAATAAAATGTCGGATATAAGAAACGAAATTTCATCCATGGAAAGTAAACTTTCAGCGGACATGAAAAATGAAATTTCTGCCATGGAAGAAAAGATTAGAAGAATGAAGCAAGAAATGAAACAAAAAATCAAAGAAATCGAAAAGAAGACTAGTAATAACCCCGCTATTACAGCTAGGCAAGCCCCGAACAACGACGAACTGGCAGAGAAAGTAGAGTTGAAACCGAAAAGGGAAAACGATATTAACAGCCGAGTGAAACTGCCAACATTCGATGGTAAAACGTCATGGCCGAACTATCTTAAGCAATTCGAGGCGGCATCAAAGGACAACAACTGGAGTGAGAAAGAAAAAGCGTTTAATTTAACTCTTGCCCTTAGAGGAGACGCCATGGATATCCTCCAGACCATTCCAGTGGAAGATTTTGAGCAACTTAAAAAGCGATTGAACATGAGATATGGCCTGGAAGGAACACCTGGAGCATCTGTACCAGTCGCAGCTGAAAAACCGCAAACAAAAACGCGACGAAACTCTGCAGGAATTCGAAGCAGACATTGCGAGGTTGGTGCGGTTTGCCTATCCATCGGCACCGGAGAATGTCATGGAATGTTTAGGGGTACAGACATTCATCGACGGAGTTCGTGACCATGAAATGCAGAGAACTCTACGCTTGGCTCGGCACAAGACACTGGTCGACGTACTCTCTGCAGCCTTGGAGTACGAAGCAGCTACACAGGCTTCCGGAGTATACGGCAAGGTGAGGGCTGTAGCAGACGAAGAAGTGGAGAACAAGCTTGACCAGCTTGTCAACATGATGAAAAGCATCTCAAATGGAAAATCGAAAGCTGTGAGATGCTGGAATTGTGGAGAAATGGGACATGTACGCAGTTCGTGCAAGCGACCGAGAACTGCTACAAACAGAAGACCATGCCCAGCAGAGTGCTCTCACTGCACCAAAACAGAAGCTAAGGAAGCTGCCATTCGAAGAACCACGGTGACCAGCGACGAATGGACACCGGAAAAGTTGGAAGAGGAACAAGAGAACGATCCCGACTTGAAGAAAATCCGACATTGGAAAAAGGAAAACTGTCGACCTACTTGGCCCAAGGTACTCGCCAACGATGAAATCGTATTGGGCCCAGTGGGACTCGCTGGTTCTGGAAAACGGTTTGCTACAGCGAGTAATCGAGAACGATGAAGGTTCCGAAAGTAGAAGACAGTTGGTGATTCCAAGAACAAGAGTAGCAGCAGTACTGTGGAAATTACACGACAGTCCGTCAGGAGGACATCTAGGTGTGAAGAAGACCCTCCAGAAAGTGCGAGAACGGTTTTATTGGATGCACAGTTCCGAAGATGTGAAGGACTGGTGTAAGAAGTGCACTACCTGTGCTACAACCAATGGACCACAAGGAAGAAGAAAGGCTCCCATGAAGCAGTACAATGTCGGAAGCCCTTTTGAACGCATTGCCCTGGACATTGCCGGACCGTTTCCACCGACAGCAAATGGCAGCAGGTACATTTTGGTGGTGATGGATTATTTCACAAAATGGGTAGAAGCGCATGCCATTCCAAACCAAGAAGCCGCAACTGTTGCCGACGTGCTTTTGAATGAGTTCATTTGCCGATATGGAGTGCCCCTGGAAATACACAGCGACCAGGGCAGAAACTTCGAAAGCCAGCTGTTCCAGGAAGTTTGTGAAAAGCTCGGCATGAAGAAAACGAGAACTACGGCTTTGCATCCACAGTCGGACGGAATGGTAGAGCGAATGAACAGAACTCTTGGCAAATACCTGTCTAAAGTAGTATCTAACCATCAGCGAGATTGGGACCAATATCTCTCGCTATTTGCGATGGCCTACAGATCCGCCATCAATGAGTCTACCGGCCAAACACCAGCAAAAGTTCTGTTCGGACGCGAAATGAGATTACCCTGCGACCTTGAATTTGGATGCCGACCCGGAGAAGACATAGCTGGTGAAGATTACGTGACCCAGCTGAGAAAAGGAATGGACGGAAGAGGTTTCCACGAAGGAGACAAAGTCTGGCTGCATAACCCAAGAAGACAAAAGGGTTTTTCTCCAAAGTTGCAGAAAGCTTGGGACGGTCCGTACCTCGTGAAGAAACGAATAAACGATGTCATCTATCGTATCAGCAAGATCCCAAACGGAAAGCCAAAGGTGGTACACCGTAAACGATTAGCACCATTCGAGGGTGACCACGATGAGGAAGTAAACCAGCTTCAGGAAGTAGCCGATCCTGCTTTTGTAGAGTTCATGGGTGTTTATGGTGGTACCGGAAAAGCAAGATTCGGCGTCACCACTGAGAGACGACAAGACATGCTTACCGTTCCAGAGGAATAGTCACTGGCAATAAACATCCCTGCCAGCGTAACCGATGCACGCGGACTGGCATCTCTGTTCATAAAGAAGAGTGGCGCCCGACGTTTGCAAGACCAGTTACCAGTACCAGGTAAAGCTCTGAAGCTGCAAGATGGCTCCCGCTACAATTTCCACCTAGTGACGAGAAACACCTTCGACGAAAGACCAACGTACGAGGATGTCTGGGAAGCATTACGAAGCTTGAGGGAGCATGTGCTTGAATTGGACGTGCATAGGCTAGCCATGCCCAAGATTGAATATAGGCATTTAGATTGGCGAATAATCCGTAACATGGTAGAAGTAATCTTCCGAGACACCGAAGTGCAGGTACTAGTCTGCGGCCAAGTACGAGAGACACAGCTTACAGAGAAGACGATCGCATGTTACTTCCATGCAACTGGAAAATGTAACAAGGGAACCAGTTGCCGATACAGTCATCTCGTTTCAGTTTCCCAGTTAGTTCCAGGAGGAACTGTCTCTTAAGGAGGGGGCAATGTTACGCGAGCTACTGCATTAATGTGCTCAATTAGTGCCCCCAGTGAAATTCCATATGATACGACTATGGCTCCTCCGCCTTATTATCGAGAATGATCTGGAATACGTAACATCTAGAAAAACCCGGCGCATCCACCAGAACTTCAACTTCGAGAGGTTTCTAGAACTACATACGTGCGAGTATAAATAGGCGACGAGCATCGCAGCGGAGTTAGTTAGTTAGTTAGTGTTGATACTGAAAGAAAGCAATCGTGCCTCGATAAAGTGACTCTCATATAAATTAGTTAGTGTGTGTTTAGTGTGATATATAAATTATTAAATAAGGACTGTATTTGAATATAAATCTGTAAATATAAATTAATTGTAAATATAAATTAGAATAAACGTTACAGTACATTTTCTCCGGGTGTAAAATTCAATTCAGAATCTGCTGAAGTGTAACTTTTAAATATATAAATAATAAAAATTTTATATTCAAGCACTATACTTATTGTAATTTTATATCATCATTTACTGAAATTCTTTCTATTGTAAACTGATATTATAAATATATAATCTATTATTATTGTATTGGTTTTTAGACTCACCCTATCCTACATATAGTGTTACATAAATACATACTTACACATATGATTTCGATAACAATATAGAGAATAAGAATCATTTGGTTAAACAATAGCTGATTATTTTTAATAATGGATAATTGTACCTACTCAAAAAACAGAAGCTAAGACTTATATTCATAATATTTTTCACAATATTTGTTGAGCTGTTAAATTAACTTAAACAATTCATAAATTGAGTTGAACAAGTCAAGAAAATAAACAATTATCATTTGAGATTCTTTCGTTTCACTTTTTTGCGTGTAGTTAACATTTAATTTACATTTCTTGAACAATTTTCCCAGTGTAATTTGATCCGTTATCTGTCAACGTCAGTTTGAAGGTTCGTTTCTTGTTTGGCTGGTGTATTCTGTGATAATACCCTTCTTGGTGTGCGTCATCGATTGTTAATGTCCATTTAACACATTACGTAGGAAGAAATGGAAAAAAGGCAGTTCTGTGATTAATCCTTATCAAAATATCACGATAATGAACCGTTCAAATGTATTACAAACGTTAACCCTAATCTTTGACTTACAAAAATTTGATTGGTTGATGTTTAAATTACGCGCAAGCGCAACCTATCAATCGAGAGCTCAAAATACTATGAAGGCGTTACTTTCGTAGCGGCAATGTGTCTTACGTCTTTTTTTACTGTCACACTGACAGTTATCGACAGGTCTGTAGTTTGTTGTCTACGGTCAATTATTATTTATGAAAGTGAATATAAATCTTATTGTTTTATTTATATGAATTATACAAAAATATGCATGAATACACGAATAAACCTCAGTATTTTGAAAGTTCTCAAGTATTTTCAGTTAGAAAAAGAAGCTGGTAATTATTAATTGCAAAGCCTTTTCGGATTTGGCTAAATACAATCCTGATGATCTTATTTATCAAATTTAAGGTTAGCTATATGTCAATGTAGCAAATAAAATAAACGACATGCCGAAAACCCGGATATATCTACGTCACAATCGATGACGCTCACCAAGAAGGGTATTATTTCAACCATAGGTACTTCACGGGATGTAAGTATATAGGTATGTAAATGTTACTTACATCCTTTGTAGTATGGTTGAAATAATACCCTGTGCGTCATCGATTGTGACGTATATCCGGGTTTTCGGTATGTCGTTCATTTTATTTGCTATTTTGACATATAGCTAACCTTAAATTTGATAAATTAAATCATCAGGATCGTATTAAGCCAAAGCCGAGAAGGCTATGAAATTAATAATTACCAGCTTCTTTTTCTAACTGAAAATACTTCAAAACTTTCAAAATGATGATGTTTTTTCGTGTATCTAGGCATTTTTTCGTATTATTTAAATAAATATAACAATAAGATTAATATTCACTTCTCATAAATAATAATTGACCGTAAGCAACAAAGTACACACCCGACAAGAACTGTCAGTGTGACAGTAAAAAAGACGTAAGACACATTGCCGCTACGAAAGTTACGCCTTCATAGTATTTTAACCTCGCGATTGATAGGTTGCGCTGGCGCGTAATCTAAACATCAACCAATCAAATTTTTGTAAGTCAAACATTAGGGTTAACGTTTGTAAAACATTCAAACGGTTCATTATTGTGATATTTTTATTAGGATTAATCACAGACCTGCTTTTTTCCATTTCTTCCTACGTAGGTAATGTGATAGAAGGAGATTAACAATCGATGACGCACACCAAGAAGGGTATTATTTCAACTATATAAATAACATTATATTCTATGTAGAGTTGATCAGCCCAATAATGTGCTCATTAGTCAATAAACATTTAAATAACAATGAATTCTTATCGAATAATGCCCATAATTCAATGATTTAACAAATTTTATTGATTAATGCATGTAAATGTGCTTGATGTTCACCCAATAAAAATGCGTGCAATTTAACATTTAGGTAATATCATATCAATTCATCGCTATGTTTGCTTAGGTACCTATACCTACTAAAAATCAATCAAAATCAGCTGAGACAACCTGTATTTGATAGATTATCATCGTACATCATACTTATTATAGGATGAATGTGCCTGTTCGCCGACCTGCTCTAGATCTCGACCATTTTCCTATTTAAACGCCGATATTTTGTAAAATAGCCGCGAAACCCTTTAACAAAGTGATTCATTTGTTTCCGACAACTTTCATATATCTGGAACAGGTGGTGCTACTGTGAATAGATATCTTCGTTTCCCGCGAAAAACCACTGATAATTTGGCGTTTGCACTGGTCAGTCACTAAGCTCCGTATATAAAACTATGCCACAGATTATAATCTGTGACTGTGCTAAGTAAGGGTGTGTCCGAAAATAGTAAGTAACTTTTGTTTGACTTAAAATTAATGAGTGCATTATGTTTTATTGTCCATTTCTGTTCTCGACCATCATAGGTACATAAAGAGATAAGAAGTAATTTTTTAAACCTTTGTAGTGACTCTCACAACACTTGAAAAGTCTCGGAATTATAAAAAATCAAGGAAGGTAAAAATACAAAAAGAGCAAGTGCGAAAGGTACCTACTTCATACTTACTCAGAAGAAGACCTGAAAAAGACTTTATATGAAATCCGGGAAAATAAAATGGGTATAAGAAAGACATGCAGAACTTCAATATCCCAAAAGAGGACCATAAAAATATATGCTGCGATTTTTGTGATAAATGGTACCACAAAGAATGTACCGAATTTTATAACCTCCCCTATACCTACTATTGCTGCTTCAAAGGACTACAAATGTGACCAATGTTGAAATCGTTAGCATTTAAAAAAAATGATCTCAGAATTTGTGTATATTTTGTTTTTGTACGGATTTATTGAATATATTAAAATTATTATCTTTTCCATCCCGTTTCATTTAATGGGCACCTACCTAAGCAAGTAAAATGAAAGATAGATGGTGCACCTGATTTATAAGGATCTAGGTATGGGTATCTAAAATCCTATTCTTTTGAAGCGGTCGAGAACCAACTCTTAAGTGGTCGAGAATTGCGACGGATGGTCGAAAACAGGCTAAAATGTAGGTACTTTTTTACATTTTTTCAATTTATGCAATGAAATATGAATAAAAACACTAAAAAAGACTTTTTAAACCCATCTCAAGGCTTCAAACAATCCAAAAATGATATGACAATTGAAATTTAATTCAATTTTCTAGGATTTATTACATCTCAAAGTCGAAATTTCTGTTAAACGGTCGTGAACAGGCACATTCACCCTACCTATTCAAGATTTTAAATATTTAGAAATTTATAATCTCTTTTACTACTTTTGATAACGCATCCAATTTAAAAATAGAAATTTCCCCGTGTCTCGCCATTTTGTAACGAACAAAGGCGTGGTGATGAGCCACTTATCTGTGCTCATCCGACTATCAGAATCGAAAGCATTCGGTGCCGGTAGTAGGGCGTAGAAGACACAACCACATGCGCGTATAAACAGAATCATCCTCTTATCATTCCATTCGTTGGTTGTATTTCGTTTTCCGCGTTGACGCAATACAATAATTAATTTATACATAGTAAACTGTATTATACTGAAATTCTATAAATGCCACGCGCTATGTTTTTGTTCGAAGTTGTACCTACTTTTTGGCGAAAGAGCCGGGATAAAATGAACAGAGCTGGCTTTGGGACTGGTAATATAAATAATATTTTAGCATAAAACACAAATTTAGTTACATTTACTTAAATTTCAAGCTATTTAAATATAGTTTTTAGATTGGTACAGCGTAACGTGCGTGTATACCTATACATCAGGGGTGACGCGATATACTACTTTCAAGGCTGTTGACTTATACATTGTTTTGTTCGGAGGCTGATAAAAACGTACGTTGTTAGAAAACTACTTCAAAAAACGATGTTTGTTGTGCTATGTAGATACGATACGTTCTAGTCTTGGTAACCTCACCGTACACTAACTACCGACAAGTAAATTCACTTCGTTGATTTATGGGTTACCGAAAATTTCCTTACCCCTCTCCTATCGTCTGGCGAGTTCTGGCTAGTTTAAATCGAGAAAGTGTTGAGTACAGGGGTAGCACGCAATGCTAATGTGTTGCTGATCGAAATTTCGGAAATATAATTTTTGTTTTGTTTTCGTTTTTGTGAGCAGATCATTGTTTTTGCGTGAGCATTAAAATATTTATACATATTTTTATTATAAAGTTGTATTTAGTAAAAATATTAACGTGACTTATTTCATTGCAAAATGCCTGGAGTGGTATATTGTTCTGTTGATGGTTGTCGCAGTAAACTGAAAGAGAGACCGTTTTTTAGATGCACAAAAGACAAAATTAGGTGAAAAAAGAGGTAATTTAGTAGAATACAAGTAAACATTTTTTATTTTCTATATTATATTGCAGATGTGAAGCCTGGAAATATGCTTTGGGTTTTAAAGGAAACCACCGATATGCCAATATAACAATGGAACAATGTTATAATAGGATAAAAATTTGTAATTTGCATTTTTGCTTAATACAAAATCTGAATTGCTCAAAAGTACAGTTAGTTCTACGACTACAAATAGGTAATACATAAACTCCTATAAAAGTGTTTACGACTGATTATAGAAATATAAACAGTGTGGATGGGAATGCACTGGTATACGTTACTTAAAAAGTGTTTATTGCAGCATTCCTGTAACACTTCCAATGTTACTTTCTGATGACATAAATATGGTATCAAGATTAGATTAGATTGGATTTTATGAGGTGGCTATAGGCCTTTTCCACTGCGACCTTTTCAAATCTATTGTGATCCTCTAAACTCTAGATTACATATTCCAGCCTGACTCCTTTTAAAAAATCTATTAGTGTGGAGACCACTATCCTTTTCTCTCCCTCTTCTGTGACAATTGTTAGAATACCTGTAACAACATCATTAGTGTAGAGCACCGGTATCAGTGTACAATCTATTCTATTACTGCATGTGAATTATGCACGCCCTTGGCCTTATAGCGTTAGAAGTGCATAAAACTTTACCTTGTTTGGTTGATAAGCCAGCAATCTTCTCGCCTATTCTCCAGGGTTCCTGCAGGAGGGCCACGTCAATGCCTTCTTGTACCATTTTTCTACACATCGTTGCCAAGGCAGCTTTTGCGTGTTGTAGATTGGCCTGCAGGATCCTTATTTCTCTTCTCATTGTGAAGAGATGTCCGGCTCCGTGGACTTCGCTTCCTCTATGGGTACTGTACGCTCTTGGACAGGTGTCCTTGTCAGTGGACTGGTTCCACTTACGGAAGGTTGCTCCTCTTTTTGAACCTCCATATTTAGAGAATGTTTCCCTACATTGGAGCTAGTTGCTTCCGGCTTCTTTTCCGATACTTTCGCTTTCCCTTCCTATCCCAAAGTAGGATGTCATTTGAAGCCTTTGGAGCACTTCTCTGGATTCATGATCCATTGAGAAGGTCCATAAGACTCCCTTGTCTGTAGGTTTGCTTCCCCAGACAGTCCATAGGTGTGTCTTGAGCCCATGGTTACCTATCCTTAGTCTGTTAAGGATCCTTTTGGACTCAAGTCGTTCCCCGTCTTCATCTGGTACGAAGACGATGCATGCGCAAGGCTTGAGTATTTCATCACCCTCCATTGCAATGAGAGATGCGCCCTCCCAAGGCTTTAGAGTTGGAATAATCTCCTTTGCCCACCTCGCACTTGTGTCACCCGCACAGATTAGTTCCAGGAAGCCCTCTCCAGGAAGCGAACCTGTGGTCCCCAGGATGGTTTTTTGGACTGCCCTAAGCTTGTCCGGATCCATCCTAACCTGCGGGAATCCTGTAAGTGCTGCCGCAACTTTTACTGCAGCGGCAGCTTCATTTAAAGTCACACCTTCAGTTTTTGGCCCTTTCCCTTTGCGTTGGCTTTCGGGAGGATGCTCGCGTCTGACCTTGGTCTTTTTGACTTATTGATCGGCTTTGCTGTTGCCATTGCCTTTATAGCGGCTTTTGTGAAATTGGCTTTGATTACCACCCTTTTGACCTTGATGTAATCTTGTTCTTATTTTACCAGCTTAGGTACTGACTTTCGCTTTGGATATACTAGATACCTTTGCAGCCTGTATTTCTTCATTTGTCATAAGGTCCACGTCTTCCAACGTTGTGACCCTGACATATTTAGAGGTTCCTTGCCTTTCATCTTGGAAAGTTTCTTTTGAGTTTTCTTGCCTTTCAGCTTGAGGATTCTTTCCAAAAGCTCCCTTCAGCTTTAGGAACCTTTCCTTTGTTAGCCTCCGAGGTCCCTGGCCTTTCAGCATTGGGTTCTCTTTGGCTTTGGTTTTTGACTTTATGCTTTTTTTATTTACTATAGTAGTCCCACGAGTAGCTAGGGAAAAGTAGTCAACCCCAGCAGATCCTTGCATACTGGAGTAAGGTCTAAGTATTATGGGGTGCACTCTGGTACCCCAAAGGAGCAGTATGAGACAGCTATAACACTAGTGCCATCCAGCTCTCGCCACGGTGTCTTAGAGCTTAGCTTGGGGAGTTCGGTTCCAACAGGACCACCACGTGAAGGATGCAATCCAAGATCACATACTCCCAATTATTGTTGAGGGTACCCAGCGGTCTTGGAACGGATTGTAGAGGTGCAATGTCCTAGGACGCTCTGTGCAAAACCCGTTCCCTGAGGTCGCTCCTTCTTCCGTACAGCTTTACGCCGATTGGACAAGAAACCCAGAGCCCTAAGTTCCATGGTATCAAGAAGATGGTGCTACTCCTCCTTACACCCAAGCTGTACGAACCTATCTAGAAACGTGTGTTCCAGAAATCCAATGTATCAACACGGAAGGCGGAGAAAGGACGATAAAATCGATGGTAGATAACCCTCTTACAACGTAAAGAAAAAAAAATTGCAGAACACCTTAAAAATTTTACCACGAGCCGCCAATGTTTAAATATTTCTATTCGTTTATGAGATGAAGCCTGGAGAAATTACTCTGGGACTCTGTCTTCCACCATCGCTTACGATTTCTTTTTTTCTTTTCATTATTTCGTTCACTAGTGCTCTCGGAGCACAAGTGCAATAATAATATTTTGTCACAAAATCATTGAATAAAAAATATGATTTTTAGAAAAATCGCCTGACATATTATTTTCAAGACTTAGGTACTATCATAACGATACTTTTGATTAAGGTTATTATGCTCCTCTTATCTATTGGGCACTCTTACCGTACTCAATGATTAGATAAATAATTAATATGATAAAGTATCTCATTTGAATAATCACATAACAATAAAAAATGCGATAATAAAATATAAAGAGGACAATAATTATCTTCGGCAGTGAATATGGAAATTAGATTTTGACACTGTCACGATATCTCATTTGCATTTATGACGAACAGGAAATTAGAACGTGTGTCAAAATAACTACATGGCAAGAACGTACTTATACCTATCCACATTAACTGGAAATAAAATCCAGTGGCGTTTCCAAATTTTGCTTACCAATTAATAAAATAGATGGAAAATATAGTTTACAATGATGGTTTTGCAAGTTTCATAGTATTTCTCACTTTTTACTGTAATAACAATGACTAATGAGGACTCACATTTATTATGAAGTACAGCCATGGAAATAATGGAAAATATGATAAAATAACAGAATCAGATTTCGGGAACACACATTAAAAAAAAAACATTTGCAAAGAATCAACTATACTCGATTTGAAATTGGTTGATAGTAATAAATCATTAAAATCCGTCAAACACGTATACAAAGTGGTCCACCTAAATTGCCAAGTTTTAAATAGTATATACATTGAAAGTATAGACCCTTTTGCATTTATTAAACTTTCCATTCCTATAGATCTGATAAGGGCGTCGAAAACAAAGCTTAACCCGAGGCTCGAACAATAAGCGGTAGGATTCTACCTCTGTGATGTTTTGCACTCATGCACGTGCTTTCGGGTGGGTTTAAGTTTATATTAAACACAATAATTATATAATTTAGTGAACATTCGGATGTGTGGCATAATTTGTTACCCTTGTATTGAATAAATATAATACTAATAACAATAAAGCAACCAATAAACAAGTAAATTTGGAAAAATGTTTCTATTTGAAATTCTATAAAATGTATAGTAAGTCATTACATTTCTTCGCTTTAAATTAATCATCATCAGAAAATGAAATATCTGAGGGACTGTCTTCTTCCCCTAAATTGATAATAAGTGGTTCGACCGTTTTCTCCAGTAAACTATCCAATTGCCACATTTTTTCCTCCTCCTTTATTACATGCTCTATACATCTTTGCCACTTCCCCGCGTTGACTTCTTGAAGCGCTTCTTCAAAGAGTTTTTGAACATCACTCATTTTATAAGTGGTATTTTTTCTAGCCACATAACCTTTCACATGAGCCCATACCAGTTCGATCGGATTTAATTCGCAATGGTAGGGGGGGAGCCGAAGCACTGTTATATTTTGTTTTTTGGCCATTTCGTCAACAACATATTTTTGAAACCGATGTTTATGGGTGTTTACAATT
>CAJUYG010001354.1:50207-75791 GCA_910591675.1 Galerucella calmariensis
TGTCCTCAAATTGTATTTGTTTCTCCACAAGCCACTCGATAATTTTTGCTTTTCGCCAAGCAGTTGTAGGCATCTTCTCCAATCTTCTGGAGTGATACGGAGCGTTATCTAACACAATGACGGAGCCAGGAGGAATCAGCTCTATCATTTGTTCGAAATACTCCTCAAAAACATCAGCATTCATATCCTCCTGGTAATCGCCTGTACGAACTGATTGGAATGATAATAGTCCACCTTCTAAAAAGCCATTGGAGCTACCGATGTGAGTTATAATTAATTGTTTTCCTTTTCCAGAGGGCGGATTTATTTCTGTTGATAGACCGTCTAAAAATGCTTGCCGGTGAGAAGTCACATTTTTGTCTGTCCACATTTTTCCAACTGTGTAGCCTTCGTTCAGCCATGTTTCGTCCAAATAGAAAATTGTTTTGTTTTCATTGCGAAATTGTCTTATTTTTCTCAAATAATTACGTCTCCAACACACTATTTCATCTTTTTCGAGCAAATGAGACTTCCGACTATGTTTTTCCCATCTAAAATTCATTTCTCTTAGAACTTTCCATAGTTTATCTCTCTTGATTGCAGGAAAGTCTTCTTTTACTGCCCCTAAAACTCTATCCAAAGTAGGGATCTCCTTATTGAAATAGAATGAATGCACCTTTCGTCTTATGATGGCCTTTTCGTCCTCATCGATCGGTATTGTTCGCCTTCCTGGAGATGGTTTTGGTGGCGTCACGGTTCCTGTCTTTTCTTCCCGCATCAGCCTGTAGATGGTTGCTTTTCCAATACCTTTCAGCTTTGAACAAAGTTCCACTGTAGAATCGATACTTATTGCACTTTTTTGATATCTAAGTGCATTAAATACATTAAGCACAATAATCTTTTCACTAATGCTTAGCGCTGATTTCGCAGCTCGCTTAACTGGAATAAATCCTGAAAGACTCTCCATTTTCAAAAATTACCCAAATGTGTGTCCTAGAATACTCGCATTAGGTTTGTTCGCTCTTAAAATGACTCACAGTTTTATACCAATAAGTAGAGGTACCTACCTACCTACCTACCTTTTTCGTAACAACCTGAAGTAACATTGTGTATTAATTGTTCCCGGAATTCTCGGCATAATTATTTTTACCTGTTATGACAATAATGATAACTAAATTATTCGGATAAGTAAATAGGGTTCAAACCGGCACGTCAGGTAGGTGCGCCTATGGAATCGGCTGCTAAAAATGATTTATTACTATCAACCAATTTCAAATCGAGTATAAATAAAACCGGTAAAAAAATTTGGAAAAGACGTGGGATGAAAAATAGGAAATAAAATAGACATGAACTGGGAAGAAGCAGTGGAATATACAGAAATTAGACGAGAATTAGGCAAATTGTAAATATATACACCATTCACTACTCCATCAGATGGGCTCCATGACTACAGATTCGGCAATTCATAATTTCTTGATTCTTCAAATATTTTTGTTTGTGAACGTATTCAACAATCAAATTATTCATACGAGAAAAACATCCAGCTCTCCAGACTCTTATCATATCACAAAATTACTTTTTATAGAAGAGTACGCTAACATACATCATGCTGTTCCCCAACACTTGCTGTACTCTATAACAAATAAGTTGTCCTCCTACCCCTATAGAAAGTACACACTTTCCTCCCTCAAATCAGGGAGGAAACTCATACTTTTTCTCCCTAAGGAGGAAAGCATTTTTCCTCCCCCTCATTTCAAGTAAGTTGTAAACGATGAAACTTGTGAATTCATTATATTCATATTGTTTCCATAATTACTAGAACATCCTGTATATCCTGTTTTTTGGTAAAAATCAAACATTAATGTTACTTCAACGTAGTTCTTCAATACAAATTTCAACTTCAGGGGGTCTATTCTCAAACAGTGACATTTTTTGTCGCATGCGAATTATTCTTTTGTCAATCAAGGATGTATACAAAAAGTAAAATCTCGCATGCGACAAAAAATGTCACTGTTTGAGAATAGATCCCCAGGAATCTTAGATATACGTTTTTTGAGTTCAGAATAAGAAAAGCATAGTATGCTGTGGCTCACTGACAGTAAACACGGCGATTGACTTTTGAGGTGCAAAGTCGCTACATTCATTAAACTTGGTTGAATTTTTGAAAAATGGAGAGCGATTCAAGTGATTTTGAATTTCCAAATACACCACCTAATATTAAGGAACAAGCTAACATAGCGTCATTAACCTTACTACCACAAAAATCTAAAGACAGTAATGAAAAACAATATGCACAATATAAGCAATGGGCTGAAGCGGCTGAAGACAACAAGATACATAAATATTCAGAGAATGTTTCACTGGCATATTTTTCACTACAAGGAAAATCATTAAAAGCTTCAACACTTTGGTCTAAATATTCAATGCTACGCACAATGATACAAATGAAGGACAATGTCGATATTAAATATCCAAAGTTGTTTGCATTTCTAAAACGTCAAAATGCCGGATACAAACCAAATAAAGCTAAAACTTTTACAAGAGAAGAAATAAATACATTCTTAATGGAAGCCCCCGATGATGTTTTTTTTATTAATGAAGGTAAAAAATGAAATCCCATGCAAATAATTTAATTTTTGATATAAAATATTCATAGGTACCTAGTTCTGGTTATTGGAATTTCTGGAGCATGTCGATGTGATGAGCTTATTAAAATGACTATGGATGATATTGAAGAGAAAGACAATCTTTTAGTCATAAATATCCACACTTCAAAAACGTATAAACAACGAACTTTCGTTATCAATACTACAACAGGTAACGGCCCAAATTTTGTTCAAATCGCTAAAAAGTATATTTGTCTACGTCCTAAAACTAAGCATAATCGATTGTTGGTATGCTTTAAAGCAGGCAAATGTATAAATCAAGTGGTTGGCAAAAATAGTATATCCAAAATACCACAAAAAATTGCAGAATATCTCAATCTTCCAAATGCCAAACATTACACAGGGCACAGTTTCAGAAGAACTTCAGCAACTCTGTTAGTAAACGCTGGTGGGGATATTTTAGCTCTAAAACAGCATGGCGGTTGGAAATCAACCAATATCGCAGAAGGTTATGTAGAACAATCTTACACAAAAAAAGAAAAATTTCTGATGAAATTATGGGAAATAATGTAGAACCTGAACTTGATCAAAATCAGCCAAGCACTTCTAGAAGTTACCACCATTACAATGTGCTAAGCGAAAATATTTCAAATACTAAAGCTCCTGTTCAAACCCTATCTTCTTCCAATGGTGTTCATATAGGTGCTGCACATTCAATATTAACATAAATAATTCTAAAATATAGTTAAACAATACTATGTACTTAATTGTATAACATATTGATACATTTGTTTAATAAAGAATTCTTGTGTTCTTAATTATATTCGTTACCTATTTCTTGTCGTAAATAAATTTTCAAAAAAAAGTGGGTAGGAGGAAAAATCATATGTATCACATGGGAGTAAAGTGCCTTTTCCTCCCTTGGATGTTTCCTCCCTAGTAATACAAATAGCTATTTTTCGCCTACCTCTATCCAAAGTATGCATTTCCTGGCCTCATTGTAGGGAGCAAAAATTAAAAGAGACGTCATGGTACGTCATGAATGAAATAACTTATACGGCATTGACGACATAATATACTATATAATATTATATAAGTATGAATTTTACAGTTTATTTATAGAACACCCTGTATTTTGCAAAATGGTAGGAATCAGTAAATTGTTATTTTAATTTAACGATTCTTACATTCACAATTTGACCATTCATAGATACATCCGGTTTTCGAATTTATGACTGAAATACTATATTTATAGCTTGGTCTATTGACAGATTAACAGTATCGAAGTGACTTGGGTCACAGAGTACACAATATGTACTCTGTGTTTAGGTATTCTATAATACATCAACAAAATATAAAATGATATTTAAAAAATAAGTGATTACCAAAAGAAACACCACAGGTAATAAAATTCACATCCTTACGGATAGTAGACAAGCACTACTAGCCCTGAACAGACCACGTATCACATCAGGCCTAGTACTGGAGTGTCAACTGTCCCTGATCGAAGCCTGTAGCAACAACGAAGTCACTCTAGGCTGGATCAAGAGGCACAGTAAATCGAAAGGTAACCACATTGCCGACTCACTAGCCAGGAAAGCAGCCTCCCAAAAACTCTTGGGTCCTGGCACTTTCATTGGTCTGTCGGCGTAGGCTATGATTGACCTAATAAAGGAACACTCCCTTGATAAGTTTAAGGGTAGATGGGACGATGCAGAAGGTTGCAGGCTTGCCAAGGAACTGCCGCAGTATCCGGACAGCAAAGTAGGCAGAAAATACGTGACTATGAACAGACAGAACCTTCGGACAACCACGGGTATTCTTACCGGTCACTGCCCCCTACGAAAACACCTCTACAGACTGGGTCTGTCTGACACTTCACTCTGTAGGGGATGTGAACAGGAAGATGAGACTGTCGAACACATTCTTTGTGAATGTCCGACACTCTCTCAATTTAGGTTTTCTGTATTCGGCGAGTACAGGCTAATACAAGCCAGCATGAGGGTGCTTACTTCTGGCGACGTTATCGCCTACTTCAAACGAGTAGGCTGGATGACGAAGGAAGTCTGAACCTCAGAAGGATGCACAATGGGCCAATTGTGGCCTAAGTGCTGTGGGGGTCACCCACCCTTCAAATTCTTACAGATACAGAAGTTATTCAAGCGAATTTGAGAGAGGCGGAAAAATCATATATAGAACATGGGAGTAAAATGCCTTTTCCTCCCTTGAATGATTACTTCATCCTCGGGAGGAAAAGTAGCATTTTGCTCCCTTGTTATACAAATAGCTATTGAACCATTAATACGGGAGAACACTGGCTCGGAAAACAGTTCGTAAATGATGCGTGCGCTGTTTTCGTGTACCCATTATGGGAAGTTTGCCTAAGCAACGTGTGTATCCATAATTTCCATTTTATTCCACCGGGGTGAAATATGCGGGCTCTATTCTAATCAAATCGAAAAATTGTCTTGGTGCAAAGGTCATTAAAACCCATATTTGTCTGTTTATTTGTGTAACAACAAAATATGTACGTATAGAGCTAATTAGCGATTTGACGTTAGAATCCTTTGTCGCGGCGTTTCGTCGATTTATTGTAAAATGAGAAAAATGGTTTGAAATATTTTCTGACCATTGTAAATCTAAAATCAAAAAACTCGGTAAATTCATTTACTTCAACCAAAATAAATTGCAAGAATCTCCTTTGGGTGAACTGGAAATTTACTCCCGCCTTTCCTCCTCACATGAGTGGGATTCGGGAAGCCGGTATGAAATCGACGAAATCTCATTGAAAAAAGGTTTTTTAAATTTACGGCCTATTACCCCGTTCTCTCCCGATCCTGTTGATTTCCTAGCACTTACACCCTCTCATTTTCTCATTGGAGATGCTCTTACTTCGCTACCAGGTCCAGACATGACGCAGAATAGGTTATCTAGATTTCAAGTCATCCAGCAGCTATTTTGGGCTCGATAGTCCAAGGGATATATCTCGGAGATGCAATCTTGCACCAAGTGGAAGTCCAACCAAGGATCCTTGACAGTCGATCCACTGGTGAAAGGACGATCACACTCCACCATTGAAGTGGATGCAGTCGCGCGAGTAGCGGGCGTTAGAACGGGCTCCAAAATAGTGCGCCGTTTATTTGCAAGACTTGGTAAGCTTCCCATGGAAGACATGGTTATATCTTTCAGAACATTGTTTTGTTTTGTTTTATGAAGTTCATTCGTTTTTATATTAATATTTTCTGATGCTACTATTTGTTTGTTTTATGTCTACGTTGTATTATTGTTTTTTTGTTATTATTAGTTTGTTTTATGTCTACGTTGTTAAAATGTTTTGATGGTATGTGATGTCTACGTTTATTTTATTGAAAGTCAATCCTTCCAAGGCCGGGGGTTATGCAAAAATTTTGTCACTACGGCAACCCTGTATAACCAGCAGTAAGTAACTGGATACCTAGAAATATTGAGAGTTGCAAAAATCGCTTTTTGGAAGAGTAAAAAGCTGTTTCATTGTTTCATCATGGATTATAATCATGTTATGCATTGCAATTTATTATATAGGAGAACATAACATTGGCAGATGAATTAAAACACAGTCACCATTAACAAAAGTCATGCAGCACATGATTAAAGTCACGATACACTTACTCACGGTATGCTGATTTCTACTCCAAATTGCGACCGAGCCGCGCAGTTACGTCACGCGGGAATAAGAAATTTACACCCACCTCTCACCAGTCTTTCGATTCATTCTGTTTTCATGCAATACAAGGTGTTTTAGCTTTAATTTCAATTTTACTTGAGTTGATTCGTTTATTTGGAATTTTATTACCCACTAATTTACTGTTATTAGTGTTATTTAATACTGTTTTATAATATAAGGGAAATTGATAGGAAAATCAGTTTTCAAACCTGCCTGAAAAAACTGGACAAGAATATGTCAAAATTTACAAATTTCAATAAATGATTCTAAATATAAGCTTTTTCTACTCCTATACTAAAAATTATTGATTAAATGCCAATTTTCAGTTTCATAATGATACTCATTATAACACTGGTTTTCATTATGAAACTGAAAATTGACCAATAGAAATCTAGATTTTTAAATAACCAAGTAGGCAGACCCAATATTTTCTGTAGAATGTCGAGAAAAGACCAAAATAAATGTCGAGCACCAGACCAAAAATACTTAATGACCAAGGTAAATACATTTCAAACTTATTAATTTTTGTTCACAATAATTTATTACTAATTTTGTATAACAGTAACATACCTACCTATATACGTTTTATATTAGTTTATTGTGGTCCCGTAGGGTGGTTCGAGACCCGGCTTGTGCATTTTTTTCATATTTTTTTTCAAATCAAATTACTTTTTCGTAGAGAAAATAGTGTATGCAAGTTTCATGTGATGGTTATTAATACACTCGCATTAACCATACGAAGCTCGCCTTTGGCTCGTTTCGTATCCCAGTGACACCTTTGTTAAGGAGTCTTGTATAATAAATTAAATATAATGGTAGAAATATGAGAAATAAAATATTGTGCTTTAATTTTGCCCACCCATAAATATTTTTGTTTCAAATCTTTTTAAAATGTAAAAAATATATACCTAATACAGTTGTCAGAACCAAACATGAGCCCCGGAAAATATGCGAACTAAAATAAGGTCATCGCAAGCAGCCAATCAATAGCCAATGCAGGGCCGGATTTAGGGGAGGGCAACCGGGGCGAACGCCCCGGGGCCTCCACAAACGCAGGGCCCCCACAATAGAGACTTCGGGGAAAAAATCTTCCAAACTCCAACTAGTAAACACTAGTAAGCATCTTTTCCTTTGATATTTTTTTTGCCCTTTTACCTTTACCTACAGCCTACAGTACTTTGTACATACATGATTATTTGATTATATTAATCTTAAATAACAGAAATCATTGATCTATATTTGTTCACTCCAATCAGGCAATCAGTGGAATATCAAAATCTCAAATGGCCCTGATAAGCACTTCCAAGTCACTACTCATCTTGAGGGAGTACCCCAATCGCTTAATGGCTGAGTGGGGTGGTACTTGCCCGCAACCTCGGAGGTTGGGTATTCGATTCCGTGTCTCGACAATTAAAAATTTCACCCTGTAAAATTCATAATTGACCATACATTATTTAGTTTGTTGGAATCGATTCATTAAGAGGATTTCAAAAATAAGCAAATATACAGGGTGTTTCATTAAAAAAAACAACACTGACTATGGCATACTTGCGTGAATTACCCTGTACATTTAAATTTGTGTTTACATAACGCACAACTCAATTCAAAAGTTGACGTGTCTCGGCATTTCTTATAATTTTCTAAAATAATGACACAAAGAATTTTATTCCATGAGTGGTTTCCACAATGTACATAATATGAATTAATTGCAGTATATGAACAATCGGTCAATCGGTGTTCTTCAATTCTTAAATAAATCAATTATTATTGACTAATTGGTAATTTTTTTCATATTTATGTGTTTGTTCAATACTAAGGTAATCTACTTGGTTTCACAATAAATTATTTATTGAAACACTCGACTGAAAAAAAATAGTTTACTTTATTTGGAAAATAATTTGGGGCGGCGAGGGGGCCTCCGCTCCTTTGTTGCCCCGAGGCCTCTGGTCCTCTAAATCCGGCCCTGAGCCAATGTTAACGATTGTCCATTAGTAATTGTTAAATATAATCGAAATAATATGACCGAGTGATTTCATCAACATACATCATTTTATTCATTCTGTATCAGTGTTGTCAATGCGAGGATGATTATCCTATTTTTAGACAATTTCACTAATTTGGATCAAATAGTTTTTCGAATATTTTGTAGAAGGGATATATAAAATGGATATTGTTTTTGGGGATTTTCCATATTGACTGGGGTCGAAGACTTTATTTAAATAACCAATGTGTCCTTTTGGTAATTTTGACAAATTCTGATATTTTGAATAGTAAGTTCGGGTAATTTTCATTTTTGCATCGGCAACACTGGACTATAACCAGTTCATATTTTGTTGCTTTCCATAGAAACTTTACCCTTCTTTTTCATGGTCCAATATTTCCGATTTTTTTATAAATATTTAGAGTTACATTTTTAGCAAGTTTGACTTTGTTTACATATCTCTTAACAGTTGACATTTATAGTATCGATATTTGGTTATCGATTCAAAATATCGAATTGTTACTACAAAAATACAACAACAGCGACATAAACACGCCCACCAAGGCTCACGTTTGCTTCTGCCAACTGTAAATATTTCTCGAAATATACCAAATAGGTCACACTATTGATTTGAATTAAACAAAAAGTTAACAAACGGCATTCGGCGGTTTTATTCCAAAAGATCGTGATGTGTAAGCAGAAAGATGAAGGAATAGGCTACATAACCAGTTCATATTTTGTTGCTTTCCATAGAAACTTGACCCTTCTTTTTCATGACATTACTACATCATTTAATATAGACATTTAGGACAAACGGTAGTTTTATTTTTGGTCCAATATAAATTTTTTTATGAATATGAGTTACATTTTTAGCAAGTTTGACTTTGCTTACATATCTCTTAACAGTTGACATTTATGGTATCGATATTTGGTTATCGATTCAAAATATCGAATTGTTACTACAAAAATACAACTACAGCGACATGAACACGCCCACCAGGGCTCACGTTTGCTTCTGCCAACTGTACCTACCTACATATTTCTACACGTTTTGTACTTTGTTAACTCCCAGCATCGTTGTAGGTACTTACCAAAAAAAGATAACTAAGTTACTGATAATAAAGTAATATTATATCTGAAAAACCATGTCGAATTTAAATAATCATTCATAAAGTGGAAATATGCATGAAAATTGAACACAAACAGAGTATTTCCCATATATTTAGCGTTGTACATCACCGATTGAGATTCCCACATGACGTCACACGCTGTCGGCTACATGCGCAAGAACATACCGTAAGTAAGTGTATCGTGATTAAAGTCCCACCAATGTAGACTAAAAATTAATCCAAACTAATGATAAAAGCAAAACATGCTTTAAATAAAACGTCACTTGTAATTTGTGGCTATCGATGCAATTACAAAGACTACTGGTGTCCGTCCACCAGTAAAATAGCAAAATATTGCCGCTAGAGAGTTGTGATTAGGTGGAGGAGGGGATATTGTTTTGATGGAAAGTAAATAAAACTTGGATAGTGTGTAGGTAACTAGTATTGAGTATAACCACAGTATAGGAACGAACCAGTAGTATTACTATTATAAATTTCATTCATAAATTGCCAGAGCTTTTGATGACCATGAACGGGATCGTTTTACGATTCAGTTTACTTTTCCATATGCGTAGGTAGCATACGTTTTAAAATGACTTGAACGTGTTAAATGTTTATACTTAAATATTGTAGAACAGTACACTGATGAGTGAATAAAACAATAGTCTCATACAAAATATTTATTGGTTTACACACACTACCCGTTTTCTTCTTTTTAATGGTATTCATTGCAAAAAAATGCTTATAAACTATAAAAATAATAATGTTTGTTTATCCGAAAAGCCGTGAAAATATGAGCCCTGTATAATAAATAATGTTATTCGCAAATTCACCACTTGCACTTACTAGCGTAACATCGGTCACGAAGATGAACGAAAGTTAGTAGTTGAGGTGCGCATGCGTCCAAGCAGCGTTTAACCTTCTATTCGATGTGACTGAATGTGAGTGGATTGAAGCAGCTGCTAGGGTGCCGAGCTCACAACTTCAGAGGTCGTAGGTTCGATGCCCGGTTAGGACCTGAGTTTTTTGTTTTGTTTTTTAGTTTTTTATTTCTTATATTCTGATATTTTTATACATAGTTACACTTTGATCAACCGGATTTGGGCCTGGGTTTTCTTGTTTTTTTTTTCAGTTTTCTATTTCTTATTTTCTGATATTTACATATCTACTTCAATATATATATGTTTTTTCTATAGCGAAGAGGGGCCAAATCCATCAGATTTTTAACATGAAATTTCCTAACATGTCTTCTTAAACTTGATAGTGCACTAAAGTCACTATCACATTCTCACATCTCACATCACTTTCGTTCATCTTCGTGACCGATGTTACCTGAACTCCTAGACGCTAGTCTTGCACTTTGGTTGGATTGCAGCACAGCACTGGCCGCCGGATGAGATACTCATCCGAACGACGTTGTAGGTCACAAAGAACTCGGGAGTGTGACGTCACGAGATAACATACTGGTTCGTTCCTATACTGTGGTATAACTATTATCTAGCTTATTTTTTGTAAACTTATGTGTTTGGAATGAAGTTACGATATTTGTAATAATAGGTCTATTCACTACTTACAATTAGGAAATATAGTCGAGCCGCTCTTTGTTTACCGCTTTTGGATTAGAAGCTTATAGCAATAAGGTGTTCTGTTCGTCGGAAATTTCAGTAGTACCTACTCAAACGTTATTTGTAATAATGAATAAGATGGAAGTAATTGACATACTAGCGGAAAAAAATTCCTGTGATATCTGACAAACAGAACAGCTTATAGCTAAAAGCTTCTCATCCAAAGGTGGCAAACTATTATAAGAAGGGCTCGACTATAGCATATCATTTGAAAAACAAGTTTCAATATATTTAAATAAAAAACAAGCATATCAGAACGACTAAGCAACAGAAAAAGTAGATATTTCAGTTGACTCTAAAACGGTGTGAGGCATTAAGTTAATAGCTTTCTAAACATCAAAGCTTTTGCGGTCAAAATGGCTCTGTCAAAAACAGCCACCGAGCGTGACCGCACAAAGCGAAAGTTGGCTGGACATGCACATTCAACTGTCCTCGTTTTCACAGAACACTATTGGCAACTTTATAAATTTTCAATTCACTGTCACAGCGGAGCACAGCTTTATACAAAGTATGGATATGAAAATTAGATTGATCACTGGATTTGGCAGTAAATTTGTAGAATATGTGGAATAACGTTTAATTTGGATATTGAATAATTGAATTTGATATTTTCTAAAACAAAGCGTTTGATGGTTGTAGTATGTGTGGAGTGATGAGAAGTAGGTATATAGCCAGAGAATTTTGTTTTGGATTTTTTAAAGGAAACTAGTCCTCGTCTTCAAACTGATGCTAATCTTTTTGAATTTACTATTTTTTTATTAGGAATACTTTGAATACAATTTATATTCGATTTGGGAAAAATGACAATTTCACCGCATTATTAAGCAAAGTTCGGAAAACTCTCAAGACCGTAGTGTCCCAAGTAACACAATAAGCATCGAAGTAGATTTTTTTTTTATTTTTGCTTAACGTGCCTCGACAGCGCTGGTCATTGGCACAGAAAAAATAAATACAAATATTTACATAATTTTTACAAATATTTAAATTAGATTTTACAGTATATAGGTTGGTAGCTTTCAGGAACTGTAAGACTTTCTTGATTTCGGTAGGGCAGTGAAGCATTTCCTTGAGGTTGGGCCTAAGATCAAGTTGTTTGTATATAGCAGCAAATTGTTTGCAGTCCGTCAGTATGTGCTTAACGGTCACAATATCGTTACAGCTATGGCAAACGGGACGATTTCCTGAAGACATCAGATATCCGTGTGAGAGTTTGGTATGACTGATTCGGATTCTTCTGATTGTAGTAGCCTCTCTCCGGGTTAAGAAGTTCAGGGAGAGAGGAGAAGTGGATGGATGGATATCATGAAGTGCTGTCGTACTATTGCGCCACAGGTGTCGCCAAGAATCTTGTGTAGCGTTTTTGAAGTGGATCTTCAGGTCGGTTGCGAGTTGGACAATGTGTGTTGAGTCGTTATTAGTGGTAGCATCTTTCGCGTGGCGGTCCGCAGTTTCGTTACCATCAATGCCGATGTGAGATGGAAGCCAGATGAGAGAGACTGTTATATTTTGAGCAACGAGAGTTTGATAGATGTCGTGTATATTCTGGACAATTGGGTGGTCAGTGAAGATTGACTTGATTGACTGAATGGAGGAAAGGGAGTCTGTGCATATTGCAATATTTTTGTGGGGTAGGTGGATGCTTTTTGAAAGCTTGAAAAATGCTTTGTAGCTCGCCTGTGTGAACGCTACACACTATAGGTAGGGTGAAGGAGCTTAAGTAGATTTAAAATCGACTTTTGTGTCACTCTTGAAGCTAATAGCATTGATTAAAAAATTAATCAATGCTAATAGGCAATTGAAACCGTCCATTAAAGCTTCTAAAGGGAGCGCGCGGTTTGACCCTGAAGTAGTTTTGAAAGCTTATTAGCAATTCAACCTGTAGGCCTGAATAGCCATAAATTGTCACCATAAGAGGATTTTATTAGATTTGATTGCCAACATTGGCTGTCAAAGCGATATAAAGAAGCAGTCGTTTAGTCCAGATATGGCTTTCAATGCTTTGAATGATCATGCGCAGTTAAACATTTCTCGTGAGAATGTAATGAAGTTTTGTTTTGGATAAATATTAGATTGATATTGGAAATTTATGCCAACAGTTATGTAGGTGTTCACAAAAACAAACATCGTCAACTGTTATGACAGAGATCTTTCCTTCAATATATTATGACAATTATTATTGTTTTTGAAACTGGAAAATATCATTGTGAACCATTAGAAATATCTGCAAACCTTAATTTTCTGTAAAATGTGAATGGAATACTTGCTGAAAACAAACGGGCCAGTGATAACTGTGAGCAAAATATACTTTATAAATTAAATTATTTTATTATGAATTGCGGTGTTGTCATATTCAATTTTGATACCTATCAATGAATTATATACATCCAATTGAAATTGAAGTTTTTTTATAGTATTTTTAGTTGGATTGATTGATAATATTGTATGTGATGGATTAAATTGATTTATCTTTCCCAGATTTTCTGAAACTTGTATCTCAGCTTGAAATCAAATAATATTCCGAACCAGATTATTTGCATATTCTATACTTATAAAAAAATAGTATCCTATACCTATCAATATATAGATAAAAAACTGTGGCAACATTGCTCATTATCGTGAGCAAACGGTTCGGCCATGTCTTTTTTGTATTTAATAAGCATTTTTCTATGCCAATACGAAGCTTTACGGAATTAAAAGCTAGGTAGATAGCTGTTTGTATTGCTTTGTGAAAGCTTTCAAAATTATGAAGTTGAAGAAAAGGAAGATTATTGTGAGGTTATTTTTTGAGTAATAGATTGTTTTATAGGTCATATTTTATAATTATTTCCTAATAAAAAATGAACACCTTTAAAGTTATTGAGACCTTGGAAAGTGGAGATAAAATTTTGTGTGTTGTTCCTGAGGCATAGGATGGGAACAACAGCAACAACAAATTTTCCACCAAGACGTAGTGATATTCGCCTGTAAAGAAAGAGTCCCACGACAAGGCCAATAAAGAGACGTGGCCCAAGAACCAGGAATGTGATCTTCTGTGTCTATCGTTATTTCGTTGTAACTTTTACTGCGTTACTACTTTAATGTACACGCCTGTAATACGCACATGTTCGTCAACATTTCCGTAGTTTTGTAATTTTTCATATCTTTATTCCAATCTTTTTCTCCATGATCTATAATGATTTCTGAAAAATCATGAAACCTTTCAACTGAATTGAGATTTACAATCACATCAAGGTTAGCAATACTGTGGGTTTTTTTGGAATTAATTTCCATATGAAATCCAAATTAATTCCAATACAAAGCCCCACACTAAATTCCAATTTGGCTATTCATTTTTTTGGCATATTTTAAAGTCATTATCTCTATTTTTTGGCTACTTTGCATGACTTACTAGCAATCATTGCTACTTGGTTGCAATATTTAGTCTCAAACAAGATAAGACGTCTTTTAAGGAAGGCTGAAATTATTCTATAAAATACAGAATATGCTAAACTTTATAATTTTTTCTGAATTATATGCTTCGATCTAGCATTATTTGCTTGATAAATGAAATGTGTTACTTGGGAGGTATGTTGTAAGCAGGGTACTGTAATCTTAACACGCACGCAAAACTAATGGGGTTGACAGACTAAGCCATGTGCAGATTCTGTCACATAGAGGAGTAAACTGCAGAGCAGATCCTGTACCAATGCGACTTCCTGGTTAATGTGCGATCTCTTGTACTAGGAGATGAGAAGACACCGGCAAGAAATAACATGGAAGTTTCAGTCTCGAGGCTAATTGGCTATTTTATGGCGATCTAATTGAGCTTTCTGCCCTCTTATTTAGATGCCGTTTTAGGAAACCTGGTTTGCAATCTCCTTATTGTCATTTGCCGGAAAATTGCATTGATGCCGAAAAACCATCTGTGGAAGAAATCGCCTCTAAGCCTTAGCGGCATAATGACATCAGACTAGAATTTTTGTAAGTAGAAGGTGAACAATAACAACAGGACTAACAGGGACTAACAGGGGATGTGGAAGGAGTAGAACAATAGGGAGAGCTGAATTTGAGGATTGAAAATTTTTGATTTCAATTTAAAGTAGTTAAAGTTTGAGACATTTTTATTCTGCGTATTAAATAATTAATAAATCATTCCATGCGAGGAACAGAAATTATTTTAAGAATTGTTTACACAAAAGATGTAGCTTTTTAATAAATCTACAACTTTCATATTAACCTTTTTCTAGATAAAAAACAGTATTTTCACCGCAAATGGAATAAGACAATGTCGGAATAGGGTACAAGCATACATTTTGCTATAGGTGGGAATTGACGCTTTATCAGGTCTCCTAACAACTTGCATGTCTATTTTTTCAAAAAAATATAAACTTGAAAAATAATAAAAGTCCGCGCTTTACGTCATAAAGATGGCTGCCCAATGGAGTGACGTCATTTGTTTACGTTCTTATTCGTGTATCACGCTCTGAGTTCTTGTGACCTAATTTGTTTCTGAATGCTTTAAAAATGGATTAATCCGAAAAAAAAAACTTTGTATTCCAAGTATTGCATTGTACCAGAGTGTAAATCAACTTCTATTAAAACTCCAGATGAAATATTTGTTACTTTACCTGGTGGTGCAAGCAAAAATACACATAAGCATTATGGTTGCAAGCTATGTGTCGAAACAAAGACGATATTTCGACAAATACTAGGTACTACTTTTGTTTGTGAAGACTATTTTAATGTAAGTACTTACTTCTATGCTGGTAATTTTTATTCTTAAATAGTTTGAGGTTATGTACCTATATGTCTAGGAATTAACCATAAAAACATTATTTTCTTACGACCACACATCGAAATATGGTTGGTATAAATTATATATAATACATAGTTTAAATCGTACTTACGATAATGCTTTAACTCCTCTTATTTCATCTGCATTAAAGCAGCTGTTTGACTTCATAAATTCAAGCAGCATAATAAATGAGTCTACTTTGTGCAAGTTATCAGTTTGTGCTTTTACAAAATCTTCGCTAGCCATATCTTCACTCACAAAATATAAAAAAATCGTCACTGAACACTGAACTAGTAAATAAAATATTTTCTTATAAAAGTTTTCAAAATTTCCTCGGAAATATCGAATATTTATATCCACTTTCCACTTTACGATGACTTTTAGAAATAAAAAAAAGCACACACAAACACGTAATGGTCTCAAACAAACATATAAATGATATTTTTACGTCGATGAAGCAATTAATAGTTGATTAAAATACAATATAAACACAAAACTACACAGAACCTTAGAACATAAAACAGACAGGAAGGAATCTTGTCACTCATTAGCTGTATAAGAAAATGCGACGGAAGTCTCCATTTGCAACACCCTAATTATGACTCATATGTGAAGTTGACGTTTACTGACGTAGTCTCCGCTGCAACGACACGTTGGAGTCATTAGTGGCACATAAAAAACGCAGTTGTTATTTAAATCATCTGACCACTGACAATCTATTTCTAAGTTGATTGTTGTTATTAGCAGTTCATCTGATAGTTCTACTTGAAATTTTTTCAATTTCTGACGCTGATAATAGCGCCGTCAATACCTTGTTACCACATTTTAAATTTATTTCTATTAATTCGTCCATTTCTTTCACTGCTTCAAAAAATCGTTAGTTTTTTGAGGTTAAGCTGTCATTTTGTGAACCACCAAAGTTATCCACCTCCTAGATACAACGGTGGAGTGGTTTGCAATTTTGGTTGATGCAACAGTAAGAAATGAACGCGTCTTTTCTTCAATCTACAATCTACCAATGAATATAAAAACGCAGTTGGTCGATTGGTGGATCTACCGGTGTATAAAAGAACATGCCTTGTTTATGTAGTTTTTTTGGTAAAAATAAGTTTAAAATCAGAAGTATTATTCTATATTCGTATTTTCATTGTTCCTAGACAATATTGTTTGTATAGGACATAGGACAGCTTATAGTTTTATATTCAATACATTTCAATAAGCTACAATTTTAAAATTTCACATATCCCATACCCTATACAAACAGTACGCCACTGTCAAAACGGAAACGACTATTCGCCATTTGCAGCCTCCTACTTGGACGCAAACTTATTTGGTAAATGCTCCTGTCTGTTTTATGTTCTAAGCACAGAACCTAATGCAATACCGGCCATATTGACAAAAGTAAACAAGCAAGAGATATGACATCACACATATCATCGGTATCGTTCGGAAATCCTCGGGTTGTGGTCGGAAAGTGCAATGAAATTTGAATTTTATTTTAAAATTTGGGAGTAATTTCCAATGGAAACTGATTTATTTCCTATTATTATTATTATTTGAAATCAACTTTCCTATTATAAATTAATATCTAAGCAAAATATGAAATATGCGTGTACTCTATTCTCAACACCCCTCCCTCTTCATTATCATGTATTCAGTAAATATTTCCTTCCTATTATAGTCATGCATTTTCCTACCCTCTCCAGCTTCTTTACCTTGTCAGGAATTTTTCTGCAAAAGGTAATTAGTTTTGCCCAATAGCAGTTAAGTATAAAATATCCATTGATAATTCGATTTTAAGACAACGACGCGCGCTTGTCAATAAATTCTACAACCTTATAATTACCAATATTAATATCTCCAAATTTTCCCTGTTTTACCCTATTTATATGGTATAAGATGAAGCTACCGGAAAATATCCAGCAAACACACCGATTATTTGCTTATAGTTAGTCTATATAATGAACAAGGAAACTTATTTGTTTGAATGATACTATTGACGAGAAAGATAATTAGACACGTCGGTCATAATTTTTAGTTACTGTATTCGACGTGACACAAATACGATAAATTAATGATAAACGTTGAAAGTAAATACATTAAACTGTGACATATAACGATAAAACAAAACAAATTGGTATCATAGCATAGGTACAAATAAGACACCTTTGTGGTGTTTATTTTATAATTAAAGTTCGATTTTTGAATTATGTAGGGAATGTTGTGTCAGCTATGTATAGTAAAACCGAGGGTGAAAATTATCACTACTTTTTGTACACAGATGACCTCGAGCGTACGAATATTTTCTTGATGGGGAAAATCGATACGACCAACTCTATCCATAGTCGAGCGGATAAAGCAAAAAAGTTCGGAATTTTTTCCCTAAAGACGGATCGGAATGCGGTTTTTTGCATTCGCTTCGGAAAATTATTTGTAAGAAATGTACCTACTTTGTTCCCATTATAAAACGGGAATTGCATCGCTGCAGTCAAAAATGCATGCCAAAAATGCATAAATGTAAAGACTCTGTAAATAAGAGTCAGAACTGGCTCAAATTGGGTACCCGGGGGTTTTCGAGGTCGCTGATCACGATTATAATGTTGAAATTGACCCCCCGGACACCTGGGTCTCAGGAACGCCGATGAACCTGGTCTCCGTCTCCAAGAAAACACGAGGGGAACGAAAAAAACTCCGCGCCCGGGGGTTTTTCGGGTGGCTGAATTCAAATATGCCATCGGCGAACACCCCCCGGACACCTGGTGCCCCCGAACCTCGATCTGGACATCATCCCCGAGAACTTTCTTGACAATATCGACAAAAACAGCCCGGTAATTATTGGAGGAGGGTTTTTTGAAGCGCGAAATCACGATTTCACGCTGAAAACGACATTCCCACCACCTGGTGCACCGCAACCTGCGCTTGAACATCATCTCCGAGGGTTTTCCAAACCCCCCCCAATAATTTTCGGGTTGTTTCTGGCGATATTGTCAGGAAAATTCTCGGAGAAGACGTTTGAGGCCAGGGTACAGCGCACCAGGTGTTCAGGGGGTCGTTTCCCGCGCAAAATTCTGATTAAGCAGCCCAAAAAACCCCTTATAACGATTTTCGGTTCACCTTTTTCGATTTTGTTTGGAAAACCCTCGGAGATGATGTTCAAGCGCAGGTTCCGGTGCACCAGGTGGTGGAAGGGTCGTTTTCGACGTGAAATTGTGATTTCGCGTCTCAAAAAATACGCCTCCAATAATTTCCGGGCTGTTCTTGTCGATATTGTCAAGAAAGTTCTCGGGGGTGACGTCCAGGTCGAGGTTCGGGTGCACCAGGTGTCCGGGGGGGTTCGTCGATGCCGTATTTGAATTCAGCCACCCGAAAAACCCCCGGGCGCCGAGTTTCCCTCGAAATTCGGGAGAGCCCCACGGAGAAGACGTACGAGGCCAGGGTACGGCGCACCAGGTGTTCAGAGGGACGTCTCCCACGCAAAATTCTGATTAAGCGGCCCCAAAAACCCCTTATAACGATTTTCGGTCCACCTTTTTCGATTTTGTTTGGAAAACCCTCGGAGACGATGTTCAAGCGCAGGTTCCGGTGCACCAGGTGGTGGAAGGGTCGTTTTCGACGTGAAATTGTGATTTCGCGCCTCAAAAAACATGCTTTTTATAATTTCCGGGCTGTTTTTGTCGATATTGTCAAGAAAGTTCTCGGGGATGATGTCCACGTCGAGGCTCGGGGGCACCAGGTGTCCGGGGGGTGTTCGCCGATGCCATATTTGAATTCAGCCACCCGAAAAACCCCCGGGCGCGGAGTTTTTTTCGTTCCTCTCGTGATTTCTTGGAGAGTCCCATGGAGACGAGGTTCATCGGCGTTCCTGGGCCCCAGGTATCCGGGGGGTCAATTTCAACATCATAATCGTGATCAGCTACCTCGAAAACCCCCGGGTACCCGATTTGAGCCAGTTCTGACTCTTATTTACAGAGTTTTTACATTTATGCATTTTTTTAATGCATTTTTGACTGCAGCGATGAAATTCCCGATTTGTAATGGGAACGAAGTAGGTACATTTTTTACAAATAATTTTTTTTGTGCTTTATCCGCTCGACTACCAAGAATATCTCTATTACAAGGTTTTTTTTTCAGTTGGTGTAACAATTTTATTAATTCAGATGTAGAACGCGACAAAAATAAGACTCATAGCAATATCCAAATTGCAAAAAGAGTTGAAGTTTATGAAAATTTACTTTTTGATACTACTGACTTGTTTTTTATTTAATAGAAATAGTTGATGAAGGATTCAAAGAAAAGAAACATAATTTTACTTTCCACAAGTGTTTTCATCTTTGTCGATGCGTCCCAAAAGTGTCTGGTCCATTTTTACTGCAAATACCTCGGAATTCAGCTTTAGCTTTTTTATTCACAGTTGTTCCCGTGCCGACTATAGTTTGGCAAGTTTATCTGAAGCTATGCGGCATCGGTAAGAGGCGAGGAAAAACATGGCGCATATCTGCCAAACGTACAAATGGCGTACGGTACCTATTTTACCAAGTAAAACTGAAAATACAAAGGTCACTGACAATACCAACGCCACTGGATAAATCAATATCAGTCAATTGACGAAGTGAGAGGGAAGATCACACGCACGCGCTTGCCAATAAGAAGTCAGCTGGTCGATACATATCACCAATTATGTAATTCGGAAGGTGTGGTCATTATGGTTTTCGCTGCCAGAGCTTGAAGAAGCCCATAACAAATTTGGAAAAGTGTTCATCTTTTAATATTCATAAACTGAAAAAAGAATGTTAATAGAATAGATCCAAGGAAACAAGCACATTATAAAATTAACGTTTAATCATATTTTTCATATTGTTAATAATAAAAAGACCCATTTATAATTATTATCACTACATAGTTAGCACTTCAGCTTTTTCATAGTTAAACGTGGCAATGTCGATTGTTTTCGACTGCATTCCTTTCACGGTTTCAGATAAACTTGCCAAAGTATAATATATATCAGTTTTTCGTTTAGATTTTGATTGGTCACAAAGGTGCACTTATGTTATACGGTAATAACAATAACGACATATTATTTACATTTGGTTGATGTTTTGTCGTTTTTGTATCAATACTCAATACCTACATCAAGAAAGTGAGATATACAGTAATGAGTTTTTAACAGCAAATCTTTTATTAAAATATGCGGAGTTTGACATGATTGACGGATATCCAGTCAAGTGGCACAGCTTCAATTTTCATGGACGGAGGTGCGAATCATCATCATCATCATCAACCGAGGTAGTAATAGCTATTTACCTAACAATTGCGAAAAATGAATTTTTCCGCACGAGTCTGCCGAGTGCGGAAAAACATTTTCCGCAAATGTTAGTACAATAGCTTTTCTACGAGCGTGAGGAAAGTCAACAGAACTAATCAAAATTTGGGATATTTTTATCTGATTATAAGTGCTTATAGTTTATTTAGAAACATATTTTATTAGATTATTGATAAAGTATATCATAGCAAATATATAGCAGATGCTAGTCGTCGGGTGTAATTTGGGCGCTAACATCCTTCTTTACCTGTGTGACCAAGAAGGGTAAATAATCCGACATGTATTTTCGGCGCTAAGAAGTGCAGGTAGGTCGAGTCGTAAAATAACTCTTAACTTAATAATTTAACCACCAATATTTGGAAAGACCCAATAGTTTTCTATTTCTTATTTTCTGATATTTTTATACATAGTTACACTTTGATCAACCGGGTTTGGGCCTGGGTTTTCTTAGTTTGAATAACCGGGTTTGGGCCTGGGTACTTCAGTCGGTTATCGCTCAAAATACACATAGGATTAAAATGACCCTTCGGTCTTGGCGCCTAGTTTACACGTTGTAAAAAGTGCATTAATTTTTTGGCGCCCATGCAAATATATTTTTTTTCTCAGGAGCCGTCACTTCGCCGGTACCAGCCTCCTGGGCTTATTGTGGATACTCCTAGTGTTCTGAATACACCCTATTCAGCCAATCCGTTTCCTGTATTAGCTCATACAGGTTCTTTGCTGGTTGGTTGTAGAAGTCTTCTGGAGTCATTTGGGTTCTGCCATACAGTTTCTGCCTTCTGTGGTCCAGCGACTCACAGTTGCATAGTATATGCAGAGCTGTTTCGGTATCCTTTCTGCATCTTCTGCAAGTGAGGTCTCCGTTGTACCTACAGCCCTATTTTGTTTAGGTGCTCCTCTGTGGGAAAGTGTCCCGTAAGTAGCCCCGTAATGGTGCGTAGTTTGTTCCTGCTCATTGAGAGCAGTTCTTTCGCTACTTTTTCTGATGGTTCTTTTATGAATTTCTTCCCATGTATTTGCCTGGTCGCCGGCCCAAATTACATCCGCCCATGCTGGTTGCTTGTTGAATGGCTGTAATTTTGGATCTGTTGCTCTTTGCTGTTCTGGGATAATAATAGCTGGTTAGTTACACATGGTAACTAAAGCATTTCGCAACGACCATAATATACCGGGCTTATTATTAATTTGATATATTGAGGTGGAAAAATTATTTCCAGCAGAAAGTAACTTTGGCGCACGCATAATTTTATTTTTATAGATAAAAGAGAGATAGTAGTTATTTTAATATAAACTGTAGAATAGAATATTTTAGTTGATTTTCTAATATGTTGAAGCATCCAACAGTATTTTCCGTAATAATTTAATGAGAAATAGGGAGATCTAAAAAATATCTGACATTAATGTAATAAGTGTTGCCTACGTACATAGGTACACGAAACTGCAATCTGGAAACTGCTAATGGCAATTAATTTTATTTTGGTGTAATCGTAGAAAAAATCTTGTGTGTACCTATTTCGAGCAGAAAGTCCTTTGGTAGTCTCGACAGATTGCCGCGCTTCGCTGACGCGTAGCGTGGCAACTTTCTGTCTCGATTTCCAAACTAGGTAGGTACCTACTACTTTCTGCTCTTGATAATACACAAATAGATTTCTTACTACCATTTCGTAAATTGGATTTTTTCCAAAAGTAGAACTGACGTTATTGTATCTATCAAAATTAGTCCATTTGAAAAAAAATACATCTTCATTTCACATAAGATCAAAGTATGTAGGGTAATTCGTTGAAAAATGGACGATATTTGTAGAAAAAAACAACTTATGTTTGAACTATATTATTATCCTTCACGTAATTGCCCTAATTACGATCCTGTACTGCCACACTTTGTTACAAATCCGTATCTCTTTGATGTTATGACATTATTGTCACACGCCCTCGGAAACCCTTCGATATCAGTTCGAGTTTACAGAAACAATGACGTTGATTAACTTTGTGTCTATAGGAAACATTTTGCATTTAAAGGTTTTCCTTCGAATCAGTGTTTGTTTGGGAAAATGCATTAATTTATAATTTTGCTTTTCATACCAACGAAGAGAAAATGTATACCTGCTCAATAGGAAAAGAAAAAATGTGAATACTTATAAGTATACCGTGAGTAATGAATGACAGGTATTAACAGGAACCTTGTTTACTTAGACGTGAATTGAAAGAAAAAATGAACTGTTATTGGAATATTTTTTGGTAAACTGTCACATTAACCTCGAAAAATTAAACCAAGAAATAAAATCTTCAAGAAATAAGTGGAAGGTGAGCTAATTATTATTCTCAGTGAATCGTCTAACTGATTTGCGTGTCGATTGTACACTGGTTTTAAAATGAGAATAACCTGGAAATATTACGTTTGTTTTGTAATTATAAAGTGAATATACTTATGAGAATTCGATTTTTGTCCGATTTTACCAACCATTTCCTTTAGTTAGATGATACCTTAATCGAATTTTGGAATTCCCAAATGTAAATTACGTTTCACCGCACGAGCTAAGAAATACGGTGCACGCGAATTCCCGTCAGGTTCCTTAATGACCAATATAATACACTTAAGTTCGCGTCCGACACTTGCAGGTATCTTAATCCCGCACTCGAATTGCCGTCCAGCTTATTCAATCTGTTCTGTTATCGGGACTGCCCTAATAGTTTACCCTGGCGGGGTTAGGTTAGGTGTCTTATTATTCCTGAAATAAATGTACAAATACCTTCACCATATTTAATTTATTTTATATTTCCTTAATCTCCTTAATTTAGTGTTTATCTTGTTGCGCGCAATTCGGCTCCAAATTTTGGTGCTCTTACTCGTATATTCAGGTAGAAAATGAAAGGGACTTCGATCCAAGTTGCCAACCCAAAAAGTTTCATATTTTTTACCACTGGGGAAAGGAAATTTCAGTATACGAATTTGTTATGTGAAGGTTCGTATTATTTATAAATATCCGTAAACGGAGCTTCGGCTTTTCAAATTAAGTCATTTAATGCAAATATCGATATCAAAATTTGTCTATAACTAAAATTACTGAAACGTCTTTTGTATGTAAACTCTCATAGGTATAGGGGCCACACACCGAGAGAAGAGTTATTTATAGACAAATAAACTGATTTGTTTGACCCCCCTTTGTTTAAAACTAACATTGCTTATTTATTATTAAGAAGCCATATTAACGTGAAAATATTGGGACATTTTGATATAAAAAATGATTTATTCGAGTGTAATTTCTTTAATGTAAAAAAATTTGTTCTTCTATATGCACACCTTCATACAATTGTTCTTCAGAAACTATAAAAGTTTACAAAGCACAATATAATATTTTGTTATAAAATATAACGATGCTATTTGGGTAAAAATTGTTTTTATTTCCCAGAAAAAAATTAAATATTCACAGTGAATCATTTGGAAGTTTTGACAGGAATTTACATTTTTTAAATAAGCCTATAGATTTTTAGCCTCAAATAAGATCTACTTTATACCAAAAAAATAAGTATTTCAGTATAATTGTACATTTATTGTTACGAGAAAAAAACGTATTTGCTACAAATCACATATTTCTTCACCAGTAAGAAATCACATTAGCCTACAAATTATGTGGCAATTGAAACAAAGAATTCTCACCCCCCACCCTTCCCTATTATTCAGTAACGGTCACCACCTGTATACGTTTGGCGTCAGTCTGCATGTGAAATTAGATCAGTTTTTGCAATTTTTCTGATTATTTTGTTTTTGTGAAGTATGTAGTTAAAGTGCTCTGGACAAAAATAAGTTTAATAATTGATTGAACGAATTGTTAAACTCATGGCGATTACAAGAATTGTGAGATATCTTTGGAGGTAAGGAAATAAATATTCATATTCAAGTAGGTAGAAGTAACAAGCAAGCGGAATGTACCTTAAACATACACATTTCTTAATTAAACCTGTCAGATATACTCCAATAACTCCAAAAAAACTACCGTGAGAAAACATTAATGAGCACCCTTAAGTATAGACAAGGCTATCTTGTGGATACCATTGTTGGTTATGTTTTAGATCATGTAGGTATGTTTAATTTTAACAATGTATGGTTTCCATTTTATAAATGTATGGTATCTATTTTAAAAATGTATAGTTTTCTTTTTAATAGATCAAAATATTCAGCAGCAAGTTTTTTATTCCTATCCTGCTTTCCTACTAAACAGTTCTATTCATAAATAGAGACCATTAATTTTTATTAGATTTGAACTTGTTTGTCATAAATATAACGTAACTTTAATCCGTGTCCAGACTAACTATCGACCAATTCGATCGACTAGTCCACACATACAAAACGAAAGTCAACTTTGTTGTTCGACATAGTCTGGAAACGACTTAGACAAATATTTGTGAAAAATATATTTTCCTAAGTAACCTAATTATTTAGAGAACCGTGTGGAAGTTACTGCTTAATACACCGTAAATATTTAGAA